>JAFBJT010108395.1:134723-154654 GCA_016785325.1 Chascanopsetta lugubris
GGGGGGACACAGGGAGGGCACCCCCCCCCAGGAAGATGCACTTGCTGGCTTGGTATGAGGGGGCCACTGCAGGAAGGGACCCACCTTTGATGAGGGGCCTGGTGGCCTGCCATCAGCACAACGCTTGCTGTGTCACACAGGACATCAGAGGAAGTAGGACGTTTTTCATTAGTTTGAACTGGTTCTCCGATGAATATGCATGTGCAAAGGAAACAGTGTGAATAAATCAAGCAGGACTCATACACGCTTCCTTAAAGGTCCATTCAGCTCAAACTGAATTGGAATGAGGAGACTTTATTGTGACATGAGAATAAAACCACACCGTGGAACCACCCTGAGAACATCCCGCTCACTGCTTAGTACACGGGAGGGCAATTATGTTTCCAGAGGGGCCACATAAGAAACCCAGAGTTTTACCAGGGGCCCAACAAACTTTGTCACAACAAGAGCTGTTGTTATCATTCGATTCAATGATTGAAAACATCCTATGGGCTCTTTATGTGGGTGTTCTCTCGGCCATCTGTGTTTGAGTAACAATGACTCCGAACACCATCTTATCAATAAACTCAAATGGATGTGAAAACACCATAACTTTATAATCAGCCATTATCAAATGTGTGTCAGGAAAACAGTTTAACATTCTAAACAAACAAACAAAAAACATTTAATCTTGAATTTGATAGTTTTGAATAAAATCCAAATACACAAATTGGAACTAGCAAATTGGACTGGAATCAAATGGGAGTGGTTTTCAAAATGGGACTTTTATTTTGAAGGCTTAAATAGTCTGTATTCATATTAGGGGTGTGCTAATACCTCGATTATTAAATCCATGGCGATGCGATACATGAGGATTCGATCGCAATTCATAAACGTTCAAAAAGGATTATTTTTCATAATAACTAAATGACAGGAACACGACCGCAGCGAGGGGAACGAAGCCCACTCCAGAATGTAAGTCGTGTCAATCCCGAAGCACAGCGGTAACTCCACAAACATGCGACTGCATTTCCACCCCGGGTGAGAGGAGGAGGAGGAGAATCTGCTGGTTGTTGCTGCTAAACAGCCAACAATCGAGGAAGGATTATCAAAATGTCCCCGCACCTCTGAAAGGGCGAAACGAAGCTCAACATCCGTCGCGAACCTTTATCGCTAAGGATTTACATCCATACGCTGTCGTTAACAACCAGGGCTTTCGTGCTCTGGTGCCGAGCCCAGACTCAAAGTCTTTTGGCCCGGAAAGCAGTTCCTGAGACCAAAACCAAAGTACTGGAGTCACTGGAGAAAGCATGTAGGACAGCTCTGACGTGTGATGTGTGGACCTCAGCCTCTACAGAATCATATGTCACGGTAACGGCGCACTTAATGAGTGAGCGGCGCAACGACTGGGAGCTGGTGGGTTCTGTCCAAACCAGAGTGATGAGTGAGAGTCACACGGGTGCAAATGTAGCTGAGTAGTAAATGTAGCTTTTTGGAATTTAATAGAGAACTCTTGTTTTTTTTAAAGTACACCGTAGCACCCTGAATCGGAATCAAATCGAATTTGGGGGTGCCTAAGATGACACGCCCCTAATTTACATAGCACTGTTGCAGACTCAAAGCTCTTTTCAGTACCGTTTACATTCACCCAGTCACACAGACATTCATACCGTGCATCTTATTTGCAGCACGTCTCTATGAGTACATGAGACGATGCCCAAGGACACTTCAGCGTGGAATGGGAGGAGGCAGGAATCGAACCCCCGACCGTCTGATCGGAGGACTAGTCCTCTCACCCCTCAGCTGCTTAGAAAGCTCACCAATAACACAATCATCTCTGGCCACTCCACCTGCACCAAGGTCGTGTAGACACCCAAGCACGACAGAGTCGCACGACGGAAGCATTTCAAAATAAAAGCATATTTTGCCACATCTTTTTCTAGCTTCATGTATAAAACAGTGCAGCTCCTACTCAACCCCTTGGGCCGTGTTAAACCCGACGTGGCCCGCGGGCTGTGAACAGCCCGGGTCTGTCTCAGAATCTCAGAAGCGGCTGCATGAGAACTCGCTCTGCTCATGTTTGGTGGAGAAGAGCCGAGCCCTGTTCAAATCCGCTGAGTGCAAATATAATGGAGGCATATCGGGGGTCCACTGGGGGGGGGGGCAGCAGCCAGGGAGACTTGACACAGCGACACGGGTCAGGTTCAGTCCATACGACTGGAATCCGGCCCCGTCGCCACGGCCTCGTTAATGGTTTTCAATGAGCGCCCGTCTTCGGCGCGTCTGCCTGCGTCTGTCTCACGGCCACAGGGCGTGTTTGCACAGGCTCGGCCTCTCGCAACCCGACTCCCGCGGGCCCACGGGATTTACGAGTGTGTTTCGGCTTGTGCCGCGCCATGTCGGAGTAACATGTGTTCAGATTAGGTGCCCGCTTCCAGGACTGTAAAACATCTCGCGGGTTTCAAAGGAACACCTGTGATTGATGCGCCCCGCTCTCTCGCCGTTCTCTCGCACGAGCCCAGCGGAAGGATGCGCACATGTTCCGCTGTCTTTGCCGCAGCCGAGGAGGAGCGACGCTTTCAAACATAGATCTGCCAACTCCTTATTTTATGGCCCCATACACTCGGGAAAGTTTGCCAAAGAGAATTTTTCCATCATCCCTCACTTTGATGTTGACTGTACGAGGCCAGTGGAGCAGACACGCTCCGTTATTTCCAGCGAGCAAGTGCGTTGTGTTGTGTTCATCTTTCTTTTCGTTTGGGCCGGAGCCGGCGAACGCCGCCATGAATTGATGTTCCTCAGCGCATAAAACACGTCTTCGTATGATTATTCACAGCTTTGATTTAGTGCGCCCGGAGAGCGTTAGCGCTGAGAGGCCCTGCAGAAAAATATCCTAACCTTTGTCAACATTTGCTGCCTCTAAGTAACAAATCAGCCCCGCTCCAGAATATGGATCAGTTCCAAGTCTTTCTAACAATGGCGCAGCTCAGTGACCGTCAACTGGTGGGTTGCGACCCAACAGGGGGTCGTGAACCCATTTTCAGTGGGCCGTGAGCCTTTGACTTGGGAAGAAATCCTGTGCTTTTATTTGTTTGTTTTCTGTTTTTTAACGCATGTCTGTTCACACTCCTTACCAGTAGGTGGTGATGATGCCCTGTAACGCTCCTCGACACCTGCACTTTTTCTTAATTTCGTATTCTTTACTGAGTTTTCGAGATTCTAAATATATACACAGAAAATAAGACAAATACATTTGAATTCAATAAACCGAAAAAGAATAAAACTGCAAGGTCAGATGTCACTACACTGGGGTTCCACATTAATTAACAGTCTCATTACATATGCAAACACAGTCTTATCGATAATAACAAATACAATTAAAGAGCACACCTAACAAGTGTGTCAACAGTTAGACACAAACATGGAGGTAAACAAGTCACAGAGACTTCCCTGACTCCTCCCCCTTCAAGAAACCTTCAACCCCCCCCCCCCCCCCCCCCCCCCCCCCCTTCAAGAAACCTTCACCCCCCCCCCCCCCGAATCTAATCAAACATATCCTAGAGGACAAAAGAGGGCAAAAAACCCCTTTGTTCATCAAATGAAAAGTGTACCTTGATTTGGGTCGCGGCCCGTCATCAAAGGGTAATGGGGGTTCCTGAACCCAGACCAGTTCAGAACTGCTGCTTTAGATGAATTAGGGGGAATCTGGTGTAATTAGCTGTGATAAGGATCTGAGTGTTAATCATGGCCATGAAGGATAAGTCGCACATGGAGTCTTAAGGGTCTCCCACAGGGTCTCTGCACCGGCCACAGAGGCTTTCCCTTAGACCGGGTCAGGCCCCTCCCCTCGCCGCCCCTCATAACCACGGAGAAAAAAATCCTGGAAATAATAAACACGCCCCCTTACCCCCGATCTCCTGCTCCGTCCGCAGGCCACAGGCGTATTCCAATGGGAGGACGGCCACTAATCTTCCTGAGAAAGAGATTTTTGCCTTTCTCTCTGTCGCCGCCTAAATGAGGCTCTTATGTTGCAGTGGTTAGACAGGGCCCGGTGAGAGGTTGGGGGGGGGGGCGCGGGGGGGGGGCATAGAGGTCTGGCATTCATGCCAGACCTCTACGCTCCCTCTGGGTTTGACACCTCGGCCTGTGCACCATAGTTGGGAAAACATCAGAGAATTAATCTCCCTGAAATATTTGACTTTCACAATGTTCATTCTTTTCAGCCGCAGACTTGAATCTATTCTGTAAAGTGCAGAGCGAGACAACGGATGGTATCATTTCTATTTCAACCCTCGGGCGTCACTTTCATTTAATACCCTCTTGTCATTAAGGACAAAAATGTCCGCCTCCAAAAAAACGCTATAAAAACTTAACAGATAAATATTTTTGTCTACTTATTTTATTTTTTCGTTTTTCGTTTTTGTACGGCATTAGATTGGACATTTACGACGAAGTAACAAAATGACCAAAATCGTACACACTGCACCTTTAAGTCACTAGCGGACAAAGATGTCCCATTGACTCCCATTGAAAAATATAAATGCCATAAAGTCAATATTATGTAAACTTTGACAGAGCCATGACTGATAGAAAACCAATCCCCCAGCCACTTCCCCCATTTGTTTTATGGAGAATAGCTCATTTTTGTGTATGAATTTTTTTCATAGAAAATCTGGCATTTAAAGGGTCAAAATCCTGAAAATATTTGGTAGTTTTGAACAGGGCCGAAGTTGTTTGAAACATTTATGCCAGAAAAAGTTGTTATAGCAGTTTTTTCTCTACGTTTTTGTCTTTAATGACTCAAAATCGTTGTACATTTGTTTCACAGTGTTCTTTTGGTCTATCAAAAAGAATATTTTTTTTCAACATTTGTAATGAGAGAGACCCTAATACAATTAAATTTGCCATTAGCGCTGACACAGCCAAAATGACCGACAGATAAAGAGGTGGAATCTGCTCATTTGGACACAAATGTCCACAGTGATGCATGAAGGTGAAAGAAACACTGTGGCTCCGATTTCGTCCAAGAATCACATCCCCTGGCTCCTTCATCCTCCAAACATGTCATGGATTTCACTTTGAAACTGCCCGCAGAACACGTTGGCGTCCCTGGTGTTGGGAGAAGCAGCTCTATCAGGTGTCATCTGCAGCAACGTTGCGTTACAGCATATCAATAAAGCCGTTCCTGACACATGAGACGACCCTGCCAGCAACAAGCTTACAGGAAGCTCTATTGACCATGTCCCCCGTCCTGTTTGTTTTCCTGTCAGAGTCTATAGCTGCCACACACTGTCAGGAACTCCACTGTCTGTCGTCCTCCAGGAATGACTTCTGCAGCGCCTGATATGGGCTCTGTCCCGGAATGACTTTCTGTTCCACGGCCCTTTATTTGCAAACTCCCAGCGTGTCCATCCGCAGGCTCGGCTTACACCTCCAGCTTCTTCTGTAGAGGTCCGAGCCCGAGGGGGCCGGGGGGTGCGCAGCTGCAAGCATCAGCACGGCCGGGAACCCTATTGCTTTTGTTCGGATTTTTTTATTTTTTTATATATATTTAATTTTTTATTTACATAACTAGTAGAGCGGCCTAAGCCGCAAGAGATATGTAAACAATATTTAAAAAATCAGGAATGGCTCCTGGGATGGATTTTGAAAAAGTAAAATAACGTGAAAAGACTCGTTGGGTGAATGCAGCTCAATTCTCTGTCATAGGCCACGCCCACTTATCTCCTAATAGTTCTGTGGCAAAATTGAGATATATGCTCAACCTACTTTTTGTAACTTCTCCTTGGGTTTTAGTTCAAAAGCCAGGAAACCTGGCACAGACCATCGCGTTCAAAGAATTTCAATATTCCAAAAGTACACACGCTCAACAGGAAGTGCGTCTTATCTCAGTAACCGATGGTTCAATTACATTGAAACTTTTTTCATTTTTTGATTTCATTTAATTTCATTTTATAATTTTTTTGTATTACATTGACACTTTAGAATGGGGGTTGGGATACCACTCTGAGTCCGTATTGCTAAAACACTGCTGGGTGCTTATAATAATTCATGTGGATTCCTTAAACAGTTCACCTGGCCGCTTTCCAGCTCGCCCCTCATCCCCCCTCCCTCGCCTCTTCATCTTATCTAGAGTTTCACGTTGGGGCACCGGCCCCGGCCAAGACAGGATCTGAAGATTAGATATGCCAAGTGAAATCGGACAAGGGGACATTTTGTTTTTTTAAAGTATGTTTTTTTTTTTTCTCTCTCTATTTATTCGGCCTTGCTGATAAAGCCATAAACACCATGAACCTTGAGTATTCGCCTTTATCAACGCTCATAACAAGCCGTTCTCATCAGAGCGGAGCTGGCCTACATAAGAGAAGCCCCCCCCCCCTTCCCCCCCAGAGAGTCTTAGCAATTGGACACAAGGGTTTTGCAGCGTAATCCACTGTATATACACGTATTACCATTACATTTTATTTAAATTATGAATAAGGCCTGGCTTCCTTTTTCATGTTTGCTTGAAGTGCGTAAGCTGAATCCAGCGCCGCACTTCAGAGGAATTCTTAAAGAAGCACTATAGAGACGCGTCCATCTGCTTTTGAAAAAGAATATCACAAGACAAATGTTTATTTTAGCGAACGCTCTTGAACCCGCCTTAAAGGCCTTAATATCAAGCAGCCTCATCATCGGGCTGTAAGTTTTCGAGCGGACGCCTATAGCTTGTTGACTCAGTGGAAAACTGACAGCCCCTGGCAGCTCTCTAATGTGGCTATGAAACATAAATCAGGCTCAAATGAGAGGACGTTTCTGATATCGGTTGTTTCGCTGGAACGCGCCGCTTCGCCTTCAAAGCCTGCAGAGTTTAAAATAAAAAGAGGAGCAACACGCTTTGGGCAACGTCTGCAAATATAAATCTCTCCGTACCGGAGGCGTCTGCACACGCAAGGGCCCAAAGACAACATGTTGCATTCCTTGCAGTTTACAAGTGCTGGGAGAGAAGGTGGAGGCAATATATGGATGCTTTAGGGGATTAAGCAGAGGAGCTCTCTCTCCCTGGCTTGTACTTCCCTTTCTCTTTTTTGCGGCTTCATCCTCTCTTCGACAGAAAGCTCTTTCCCAGCATGCATGGGTGTAATCCATGCCCCTTCCCTCTAAGACACTTCCTGCCTGTTTTGTTTGTCAGGCTGATGGGAATCAGTCCAATAAGGTGCCTCGTCTCCTTTAAGGTGTCGCCTCAGGCAACCAGGGAAGGGAGAGTGGGGGTGGGTGGGGGGGTGGGGGGCTCTGCATGTTATTAACTAATGTGGCCTTCTAACACTCACAGTTCAAGTGAAGCAAAATAAACACGTGAGGAGTTCAGACGTGGCGAAACAAAAATGTGCGCCGGCTGTAAACACGGGCGGGAGGCACTTATGTAAACACGCCTGGTTCCTATGGCTGAGTTGGTCTAGAGGCGGACAGTCTGTGGTCAGGCCCTTCCGGTTTACACACACACACACACACACACACACACACGCGCGCGCCGTCTTCGCCTCAGACACAGCTGTTGTCCACCCACCCTGGTCGACATGTTAGTGGAGGTGCACGGAGCAGAGAGAGGCCCACTCACCGATGGAGAAACATGCATGTCTGCAGTTTCTCAGCCGTCGCATGAAGAAGAAGAATAAATCAACACTCGCATCACCGAGTGTGCGTCAACATTCTCCCCTCCAGGGAAAATGCGGCCCTTCTTTCAAACGTCCCTCGTTGGGCACTCGGTGTTTTATGAGTCCGATCCCGGTGGAGCGGCGCCGTGTCCGTTTCAGAGAGGAAAAGGAGCAAATTGATTTATTTTCAGCGAAAGTCGGCCAGAGGAGAATCGCCGCTTCTTGTAATTACACGTCTAAGGTTTCATTCACACCGATGCCGCTTTTCCACCAAACTGGTTCCAGCGCTCGCTGGGTGCAGGGATCACGTGACGTGGTTATTAGGGTCTGCTCCCACACCTCTGAAGACCCCGTTTGTGTTTCCACCGTCCAGAGGGAGACACACGCACCTTGTGCCGGTAAGAGCGCTCGGACCTGCCGACTCAAACCCGGAGACACTTGTCTCTGTGGAGGACGGTCCTAGTTTCATAAAGCAGGCCGTCTCTCCTCAGTCCGCCGCTGCTTCATCGGCTTCATTCTCATTTTTATTTTTATGTCTCGCTGACACGCTGGCTTTCTGAACATGGCGGTTTCAGAGGTTGTTGGTCTCAGTAACCCCCCCCCCCCGCCCCCATGTATCGGGGCCTGCCTGTAGACCTGCAGACCATTGAGTTGGTGCGGTGGAAACACAAAGAACTGGCACCAAGTCAGGCACTGGCCCAAAACTAGCCCAGGAACCGGTTTGATGGAAAAGGGTCATGTGAGATCAGGCCATCTCATTGAGACAGTCATGATCACCTGGTCCCACCCTGTGACCTGAGCTGAGGTCAGAGGTCAAAGTTGATGATAAAATGGCCATAGCACAATACAATAGCAAACCGCAAACCATCCGAAAGAGACACAGACATAAATAAAGTTTTACTATATATATATATATATATTTATATATATATATATCATTATATTATTATAGCCACATCTCCAGCAGGGTGATTTTTTCTGCCGGCACAGCATAAAACCTCCAGGTCGCCAGCGTGACCAGTACAATAAGCACATGAAGTCACAAATCCACTGGCTCTTAGACCACACCATGAATTATAAGTGTGGCTTGATGAATGAATGAATAAATGAAATATACATCAGTTACTATAGTTAGGGAATTTATACTAAAGGGCATTATTAGGGTACAATGTTTGAATGTCTCATTATAATCACCGAAAACCAATCAAACCTCAATCTGGATTAGGCCATTATTTTGATTAATTAATTAATTTTTTTGATGCTTCTTTGTCTTGATGAAAGAGGTTTGAAGCCATTGTGCCAGCTCAGCATAATCCAATATGTATGTATATGTATCAGGGCTCTCCCCAAATAATGGAACAATGGCGCTGCGCCATCGTACCAATCTTTAGATTTAGGGTGTTATACAGCGGATCGATCCGCACACACACACACACACACACACACACACACACACACACACAGATACGAGCGCGCTCGTTCACGTGAAGAGGACTGAGCGGACTGAGAGCGCGTGTCAGAAAGTACTGCTCGGATCGATCCGCACACACAGCCCAAAAATAAAAACTCATCATTGGATCAAATTAACTTACTCACTTCATTAACTAACACTGTAAAAGCAGTAACAATCAAAAGAGAATAAAATACATACAATCTAAAAATTATATTTTGGTTAAATTAAAATAATTGAAATATAGAATAGATATACAAGAACTTGAGCACAATCATTTAAATTTAAAAACAAAGTTTGGTTGAATCTACGCTCAATATAAATTGTCAAGTTTGTTCCTATCATTGCATAATAAGCCTTAGACCTAAGGATAAGAGATGGAGTCTCATAGAACCACTTGCCAGCTGTAACCATGTGTTTCAAACAGTGCCATGCTCTCAGTGAGAAGGTTCTATGGGATGTTGCTGCTGTTAGTTACTCTGCTCTGTAATCAGGGTTGAGCCTGTTCGAAGGCCTCAGTGTGGTTGTCATGGTCCCTGGAAGAGAAAATGCTGCCATATGGAAAAGCGATTTCGTCACGTCATGCCTCGTACAGCTGCACATGATTGACCGGTGTCTCTGGTGGAAAGGAGAGGTTTGATTTCTATGGAGGAATCTATTCTCTCTCTACAAACAGGAAGTCTCCGGGGTGAATATTAAATTCTCCTCATTTCAACAGAACCAAAAATATGGCATGGCTGATCTTTTTACAGTAAGAGGAAAAATCACAGACGGATAAAGTGTCGTGGTTTTTTGGCGTGACTCAGACCAGCATACTCGAAAGAAAGTTGAAGAACCATTATTTATTAAAGGCGCAGTGCGTAAAATCTGGTGACCTCGAGAGGTGAAGTTCCATGTTGTATCCATCACCTTGCCCTCCCCCTTCTGAACATGCAGGGGAACCTGTGGTCGACTTCAGTTGTCTTTAAAAGAAAAGATGTTGTGTTGTACGTCCACTTTTACCCCAGTGAAAAAATGGTGGCCTCCATAGAGAGGACCCGCTCCTCATGTAAATATACATTAATGGGCTCATTGTAGGGTTATGGAAAAAATAATGAATGTAGGTGATTATAAATTCATGAAAATGTTAGTGACAAGATTGACCAAAATCTTACACACTGCACCTTTAAATCTCTGGGAGTTGAAATTGTCGTTATGAGAAAATGTGAACTGAGCCGAGGTTAAAGATAAACCAGAGCCAGATGTAGAATGTAAACAAAGGTATTAAAAATGGAAAGAAGGCGTGTCCTCCTCATAAACTGACATGTGATATTTTGGTCCAGTTGCAGAAGAACAGATAGTAGACACGTCTTTGTTGTTCAAAGTCCATTCAGGCATTTATCAATGAAAGTAGTCTACACACCATTAAAGGTGCAGTGTGTACAATTTTGATCATTTTTGTCACTTCTGAAAAATATTATAAATCAACTACGTACTGACATTTTCATGAATTCATAATGTTTTAAATCTTTTATTTTATTTCCATTGCCCTTAAATGAGCCCGTTCATATATATTTGCATATATTTACATACGAGGGCCGCCATGTTTTTACAGTAGCCCCAGAGTGAACATACTAAACGACATTTGAATTTGAATGACTGGTGAAGTCCACCATAGGTTCTCCTGCGTGCAGGAGAGGGTGAGGGTGAGGTGATGGATGCTACATGCAACTTCACCACGAGATGTCACCAACTCTTACACACTGCACCTTTACTTTGCATATTTGATCCATTACCTTACCCTTATCAATCGAGCATGAAGGAGAACCGACGGAAGCCCTCAGTTGTCATTAAAGCTTCAAAGATTTAGTACGTCTACTCTGAGGCTACTGTAAAAACATGGCGGCCCCCATAGGGTGGATCCGCTCCTGGAGTAAATACACATCATGGGATTCATTTTAACGTTATGTAAAAAGCAAGTCATACTTTGAAGGTGATTGTACACTTGTAAAAATGTCTGTGTATAATTGCAGCTAGAAGTGACCGGATTGGACTGAAATCTTACACACTGCACCTTTACCCACTGCATTAGGAGAATACGGTTAACAGTCTGCCGCCGCGGAGGGCGTGTTGAGTGAAAGGCGGTGGTGTGCGTTAGCGTTGGCCGTAAAGCCGCCCGTGTTTTGTTTGCCAGGTGATTTCCCCCAACGGTGTTCGAGCTAAGCCCAAGAATTCCTGGCTGCGGCTTCAAAGAGCAGCGGGGTCACTGCCTGACAGCAGCGAATACAGACATGTTCACAGCAGACATCGCTGTGAAGCGTGCACGCCATGAGCACGCCGTGAGCACGCCATGAGCACACAGTGTGTGACGGGCAGCATCATACATGTTGTACACCAGCAGCTGAACGGTGTCCACAAACAAATACAGTTGCCATGATGTGAGTCAGATCAAAATGGCAAAACTTGTCAGTTTCTCAAAATTGTTGTGACTGTAAAATTCTATTTGTAGTGTTGGTTATATGAAGCAATATGTCGAGGGTTTTTATAGATGTGATAGACCTGGGGGTGTCAAACGTACGGCCCATGAGCCAGAACCAGCCGTCTAGAGGGTCCAATCCCGTTTGTGGGATGATTTTAGAGAGTAAAAAAAAAAAGTGTACAAGGTATAAGTACAAACTTATACTGGCAGTGTGAATGACATTTTATTTTACCGTGTCTGAAAAAAAAAACAAGTATACTTTTTACTTTTGATGCCAATAAGGTGTAATATTGCACGTCGAGGATAGTCATATTGGTCTTCTTGAATTAAAATGTGAAAATGTGTTAAAGAAGCGCAATAAACAACATTACAGCCAGTAGCAGGGGTGTGAGGGTCCAAATATCAAACTATCATGCAGCCACCAAGAATTGTCATTCATGAGAAATGGCGTGCGTTGGCTGTGATGTATCTTTACCAGCCAACAAAAGGAAAAGGAAAGAGATTGAAGCTGCATCCCATTGTCTGAGTGTGGACAGAGAGCTGGAGGGAAACGAGCTGAAAATCCCAGCCGGGACGGAATCCTCCAATTTACCGACTCAGAAAAGGCCGTTTGACCCCGTGACCTGTCGTTAGACTGTTAGTCTTATCAGAGATTACGAGGAGGGTATCGGTTATCTCTTGAATGCATTGTCATGTCTGTCGTGTTCTGACTCGATAGCTTCCTGGGGGTCACCTTTCGTATATAGTGTCAGTTGTGTGAGCAGCTAAACAACAAGCTACTAATGTCTTGTTAGCGTCCCACTTAACATATTGCAAAATAACTGTCCCCATATTTGATTATTATTTATCAATCTATTAGTTACAAATATTGCGTATGCATTTCCATACATGTTACTACACATAAGAAGTGGCATGTGTAATTCACCAGAGCTCATGGGCAGTGTATGCTTCAGACCAGTGATTCTCAACTGGTTTCTCATCTCTTGGTTTGGGCCGCGGCTCGTCATTAAGGGGTGATGGCGGGTCCCAAAGACGGACCACTTGAGAACCACCGCTTTAGACGTTTATTTTTAGACAGTCTAAAGCTCTCGTGGGCCATATAAAATCATCGTGGGGGCCACATTCGGCCCACGGGCCACACGTTTGACACATGTGGTGTATAGTGTGATTCTCATTTGCCTGATCCCAGTCTCCGAGTCTTGGCAGAGCAGTTTGGAGACGACGGAGGTTCTGTAAATCCTCCTCAATCAGCGGCGTTGTAGTGGTGAGATTTGAAGAGTCTCTGTCCCGTCTGAAATTCCCACAGAACAAAGAGGGGTGGAGGCATGGGGGGGGGGGGGGGGGGGGGGGGGGGGGGGGGGGGGGGGGGGGGGGAGGGGGGGGGGGGAGGGGGAGTGGGGGGTGGGAGGAGCGAGACGGAGACGGGGGAGAGGGTACTCCACTGAAGAGGGGGTATTGTTTACATATCAAGACACTTCCTCTAACTCCCAGGAAAAGCAGCAATTTGCCCCGCACGGTTTTACAGTTTAATTTCTCCGCCGTGTGGGGGATAACCCCTTAATTATAGAGGAGGAAGTCGCCCTAAGCCCCCGGACAGAGGCTGAGGGCTCACACAGAGCCTCAATGAGTGTTGGACCCCCTCATCTATTCTCCCCCTCCTCTGAGGACGGAGTTTCTCACTCTTTCTTCGCCATGGCCATTTCACCCCGTTCATTAGCACATGTGGGATGTCTGGGTGCTCGCCAATTAGCGCTCCACTCCAGGTATTATTTCCTTCCGCCAGGTCAAACCGTGCGCTCGCCGGAGACTTGTAGGCGTCGGAGGAAATGGGACCAAGTGGGGGTGGGGGGGGGGGGCAAAACCATAGGGACTGTTTGCCATTATACTGACGAGAGCCGCCACTTCATTAAATCATATGAGGTTGGCACAGTGAATGCAAACAGCATCTCAGGACAACTTAGAAATTGGCACAGTAAAAAGTAACTGGAGACATTAAAAAGTATTGAGTTAAACAAATGGATAAAACAATACTTTCCATTGTTAAGATGAATGACGTGTGTAGTCCAATTGAATGAGTGTTTCGAAAGTTCAATTGATTGAAATTCCTTTCTTACTTGATGTGCCCAAATCTCAATAAAGGTCCATTTGTCTCCATTTGACGATATGCTTAAAGGCGCAGTGTGTAAAATTTGGTGACATCTAGAGGTGAAGTTGCATGTTGTTTCACCCTTCTGAACATACAGGAGAACCTAATGTAGACTTCAGTTGTCATTAAAACTCAAAAGATATTAGGTACGTCTTTTACTACTGTTAAAACATGGCGGCTTCCATAGAGAGGACCCGCTCCTCATGTAAATGCACTCACTTCTAAAAAATATTACAAAACAATCACATACTGACATTTTCATGTATTGATAATCAAGTAAATGTTTTTTAATCTTAAAGTATACTTTTCCCCAGTTACCCTAAAAAGCCCATTATTAGCATGCCCATTCGACAAAAGTGACCAACATCTTACCCACTGCACCTTTAAATTAATGGATAAAGCTAAACTTTCCATTGAAAGATGTATGGGTTGAGGCCAAATCCATAGAATTACATTGTCATTCAAATGAACTCTGTGTACACTGATTAGTTTCATGGAAAACGTGTATTTATAGAAGGCTTTATCAAGTCTTGAAGACCTCTGAAAGCGCTTTCCACTACAGTTTAAATTCACCCAGTCACGCTGTGCATCTGTGCCCTGTCCATATCTGGACAGGGCAGCTGTTTACAGAATGGTGTCGACACCAAATGCATCTGATTTATTTCTAATCTAAAAAAGAGTCATCTGCATGTAGCAAATCAAATATGGTTGTTGGTGAATTCTTCACATAGTTTGGTTTCCCAAGCTGTTTTGGTCAGTTTGTTGTGAAAAAAGACAAAAATAGGGATTTTGCTTTGCTTTACATTTTTTAGTTCTGTGTTGCACTGGGCCATATTTTTATTTCGTCTTCTATGTTAAAGATCAGATTAATGTGTTGTGAGACGTGTGCGTCTGAATATTCTGACAAATCTGTGCAAAAAGTTGCAGTAGAGCTGTTTTTGCAGGTGTGGATTAACTTCAGTGCCCCTTACGTGTGTGTGTGTGTGTGTGTGTGTGTGTGTGTGTGTGTGTGTGTGTGTGTGTGCATGCATGTCTGTGTTTAGCTGCAGCAGCTGTGCAGACTGTAATTGCCCCACACTTTAGTTGTGGGGCAGATGGAGTAACAAGAATAATACAAGTCTCCTCTCAGTCTATGAAACCAGCTTTTCTATGAATATCAATTCTCTTTTTATTTTGAGGGAAATAGTTCATAGTATAAAAATATGATATACGATGTTTGTATTTCAGTGTAACTGTTGCTTTACTGCTGCACTGCTTCAGTAATATGTGTTGGCCTCGCCACTGAGGAACAGAAGGGCTGGTGTTCATGAGGAATATTTTCCTTCATAAAATCATAACACCTCCACCTCGTAACTAATTTCACCATTCAGCACAAAGTTTACCGTCGGATCTGACGTAATGTCTGTGACATGAGTTAGAGGTACAGTGTGTAGGATTCTACAGGTGATTGCATTTGGATACAGTTTTTAGTTTGTCCATTCAGGTCTACGGTAAAAATAGGAGTTAAAGAAAAGTCCATTGTCCAGAAACCTTTTTTTTTTTTTTTACTTTTTTATTGGAGATTATTTCATTGTTTCAACAGTACAAAGTAAATAACATAATAAGCATAATTGTACAGCAAATTGAAAACAAAATACATAAATGAGTAGAAACAAATAATAAATAAGACAGAAAAGAAAAAAAACAAATGCTTATATCACACGTTTATTGTTGTTCATTTGTTTTGTTAAAATGGTTTGTAAGTTAAAGGTGTGACATCTGGTCGAGGCGATTGCATTTGAATATGCTCACCTCTTTAGGAGAGCCTTTGTTCGCCTACGTTATGATCAAAACTCAAGTGGTATTAAGTTTCTCCGTTCAGGTCCACTGTCAAATCATGGCTGCCTCCGTGGAGAGGACGCTCCGAGCTCATTCTGGGTTCGTAAAAACACCAATTCATGCTTCCAGAATAGTGATATCATTTGATTTCTGTTCGAAATGATCTCACCTAGCTTTGACATACTGCACAGGTGTGTCAGATTTGGTGACATCTAGTGGTGAAGTTGCATGTTGTATCCATCACCTCACCTTCGCCCTTCTCAACATGTATTAGGAGAACCTATGGTCGACTTCAGTTGTCATTCAAACTGAAAAGATGTTTAGTACGTCCACTCTGGGCTACTGCAAAAACATAATGGCCCCCAAAAATACCTTTAGGTGATTACGAAAATCTCCCTGTGTAATTGTTCTGTGATCATTTCTCCGACCAACAGAGGTGACAAAAATGACGCTGCACCTTTAATAAAGTTAGTGATCTGGGGTTTTCCTGACCTTGCTCCCAGAATACACCAACTCTGATCTCTGTATACACCTTCACCTCCTCCTCTGGCCCCGCTCTCTCCCCCTCAGTCCACTGCCTCACAGTAACTAGCACCATTAAGCTGTCATAACACGGCACATATAACCAGAGGTGATCCCAGGCCTGAGTGATTCAGGCTTTCCCCCGGGGTGGAGGTGGTGGAGGTGGCGGTGGTGGGAGATGGCTACCTCAGGGTACGGGGGGGTGATGGGTACCACATGTAAGCGGAGGCAACCACTGGGGCCTAATAGGAGCTGACAAGTGGCGGTCTGACAGGGGGGGATCGGATGGCCTGGGCCGGCCTTTCGCTATAGAGACAGGCCTGTGTTTCTATAGGTCCTGAATGGCAGCGCGCTTCACTATAAATAGAGCCTTTGTATACGCTCAACTCCCAGCCACTCCGCCCCCCCCCCACCCCCGCCCCCCCCCCCCGCCCCACCCCACCCCCACCCCCCCACCCCGCTCGCTCGCTCGCTCGGTCTCGCCTCAACTCCACCTTCGGCTCCATCCACAACCGGCTTGGAATCTTGGAACATACTGTAGCTCCTCGTCGTCTGCAGTCACTTAAAGGTGCAGTGTGTACGATTCCGGTCATTTTCGTCACTTCTGAAACGATTCCAAAGCAATTACATACACTGACATTTTCATGAATTTAGAGTCACCGAAATGTTTGGGTTTTTTTCTCTGTTTGCCTTAAATGAGCGCGTTAATGTATATTTACATGAGGCGTAGGGCCTTTCTACAGGGGACGCCATGTTTTTCAAATGGAGGTACAAAACGTCTTTTGAGTTTTAATGACAAACCAGGGCTAACGTGGTTTTCCTGCATGCTCAGAAAGGGTGAGGTGATGAATACAACATGCAACTCCCACCTCTAGATGTCAGCAAATCGTACACACTGCACCTTAAAATGAGCAGCGAGATTGTTATACTTTCACTATAACAGTTAGTTATTCCATACAAAGCGTTTGTATCGACAAATCCCTGAAACTGGCCAATAGAAGATCAGCTTCAATATTATACATTAAATGTAACATTTTCTGACCTGCTTCAGGTCGATGGTGACGTCTCGATGCTCAGTATATGAACAGTGGTCTCCTGTGTCACACATGTTGCTGACAGATCCACTCACCTCAGCCCACGGCCCACTCAGGCTCTGCACCACAACCTCTGACTTTGAGGGTTTACACTCAAAACAGCATTATGTGGGGTGTGTGTGTGGTGTGTGTGTGTGTGTGTGTGTGTGTGTGTGTGTGTGTGTGTGTGTGTGTGTGTGTGTGTGTGTGTGTGTGTGTGTGTGTGTGTGTGTGTGTCTCGCCCACAAACTGCACTCAGCCACCACAGAAGTCTGTGGGTTACCTGAGACATGCTGAGGGGAACAGCAGTATTAAAGGGGTATTGCTCAAATTTGCTGAGGTAACTCTGAAGTACTGTGACACAATTGGAATGAATTTGAGATCATTTGCTTGATTTTGCTATTTCAAAAAAAAAAATACTATGACTCATTCAGCAGATTGTATGTCTCAGCTTGGTCAAGACGCTTCTTTTCAAATGAATTAAAGCAGGTGAACTGACTGAAAACGACCTTTGATAAGTGAAACAGCCCAGCTACTTTAAACCAATCAATGTGTATAATAATAAAAGTTGCCACACGGTAAATCCAAGGGCAAACCTTTGGTGCAGATGGATGAAGCCCCCAGGGAAGTGAAAACACTTACACAGTTATTCCTCCTCTCGTCCACTCTGTCTATCTGAGGCTCAGCGCTACAACTTCACAGTCCTTTGATGGAGTCATGACCCCGCCCCCACCGAAACCACAGCCCACTGTACCGCTCCACATGCTGCGGCTCCTCCTCCGCGCCTGCGCTTCATGTGGCGCATTTAAAGACACAACCAAGAATAATCCAGTGGCAGCATGTGGCACCCTTTTCCCAACAAAGCCGGCTGATGAGAATCACAACTGGGCCACATGTGGATGGTTATTAAGAGCCAGGCAGGAACCTTCAGTGTGCTCTCAGATGAAAGGCTGGAGGGAGAAATGCTATTTAATCAAGACCTTGCAAAAACAAAAGCCACAAAGAGCATTTCCAACCTACGGAGCCAGATGGTTTCTGTTTGTTTGCTTGTATTGAGTGAAAACCCTAACTAAATACTAATAGAATTAAATAAGTCAGTCATTAGTTTGTTTGTATTTAGCATTGAGTAGAAGTCCATTTGTGGATTATTTAAAACACAGGCATATAAAGCTGTTTCTTTAAGATTGAAAATCAGCTTTGGAATCACACAGTCATTGTTTTCTCTCTTCCGTCTTCAAATTTATTCAAGATAAGAAAATTCAACTTCACCCTGGATTTGCTCCGGAGCCGAGCTTTTGGCAACAGTCCGCACTGTAATTGTTTCACTATGTTGCCACTAACTATACGACTGAGGAGCATAATGGAACCCTCTTCTCTCCATCTTAGTTCAGGCCTCTGACATCAAGGCTGTGATCACTGATGAGGAAGTGAGACCTCATCTGACAGCATCGTGCATTTGGTCCCTTAATGTTAATGGAGACAAATTCAAGTCCAGATGGCACTAATGACATCATCATGACATCAGGAGGAGGAATTCAATCAACAGTAAAAGTAAACAAAGCAACAATGATGCAAATCGGATGAATTGACTCTAGTGAAGTTGTTCAATTCACTTAAATGCATAGTTATTTTTAATCAAATGTCTTTCAGTGGAAATGCCAAAAGACACCTGTGCGTAGTAGGTAGGTAAATACAGTCAACTAAAGTAATCATGCCTTCTTTTTGGAGAAAGATGGGAATTGAATTGAAGAAAATAAACATAGGTACAGTACCCTGGTGACCTCAAGGGGCAGTGTAACCATCTACGTCAGGGGTGCCCATAGGGTTGATTGTGAGGGCAGTGCCAGTCGATGGCGAACGACACTGCCCCCGCCCCCCCGACAAATCGCTGGCAATTGGTGTCAACCGGCGCCCGTCACGCGTCAACATGGGCGAGAGAGAGAGACGCACACACGCTCAGAGTGAGAGAGCGTGCATCCCACAAACAGAGCTAGGGCGCGCGTATCACACACACACACACACACACACACACACACACACAGAGGGGGGGGGGAGAGGGCGCGTGCGGCAGGAAGCTCTCTCAGTAGCCCAGAGTGGACATTCTCAACATCTTATGAGTTTTAATGACAACTGAAGTCGACCACAGGTTCTCCTTCATGCTCAGAAGGGTGAGGTGATGGATACAACATGCAACTTCACCTCTAGATGTCTCCACATCTTACACACTGCACCTTTAAAGTAATGATTTCACAATCAAAAGTAAGTAAGTCATTCTACATTTAAAAAAAAAAAAAGGGGTTTTGGAGGTTTAAGTTACACCATAGTGTAATAAAGTTTTAACATTTTAGTCGATTGCAAATGAAAAACAAGTGTTAATGACATCGAACCACTTCCTGCCTGAAACCAATACAACCTCTTGTCGCCATGGTGCTGGATTTTAAAGGGGGGGAGACGCACGCAGAGCAGCAGGCTCCGCCCTCCACACACACTGACAGTGTTTGCTGTGCTGTTCAAATTGCCGCAATGATTGTGTGAGCAAATCTTAACGACACAGTCTCAATAGACTACATGGTAAACACAGGCCTCCACGTGAAATCCCATTAGCTACCAGAGGCTGTCGCCTGCTTCAGAGATCAGACAGACACCAAACAGTGTTTGGTTATTTTACAAATGCAGATCATCACATTTGTTTTTACGGCATTTAGGAAAAAGAAACTTGGAATTGGAAGAGCTGCTAATGTCAACCCATTGCTTTCAGAGCTATTCTTAATGCTTGTTGAATGGTTGCTTGTTGAAAATCTTAATCACGCGACTTCTCTCTCAAGAGAAAAAATGAAATAAGATAAATAAT
>JAFBJT010108395.1:155078-167512 GCA_016785325.1 Chascanopsetta lugubris
TATAGATTATATCTTTATATGTTTAAAATGATAGATATTTATTTATTTCATTTTTCTCTCTAATTGTTGAGATTTTTTGCCTCTCCAGGTTGCTACTTGAAATCTTGAGCTCCTCTGGACTTATCTTCCAGCAGGTAACTTCTCTCTCCACCAAAAAATATAGGATATAAAATAAGTATAACTCTTTTTAATAAATAAAGAAATATAAAAGAAAATACACTATACATTTATTTATCTATTCATTTATATCTCACAATATTCCCCATGATTGAGAACCCTTCCTGACTGGGCCCATAAATGTGTCTGTCAGACAGCAGAGTTTCCCCCCGATGGCTCACCCAGAGGTGACTCAGCGCTCTCGGTGTCGCACAAGGGAAGCGGCGCGTCGGCTAATTTGATCGCACAAAGCGGTGGTGTTTGTCACCGCGGCTCCTGTGACAAATGATTCCTTATCTGCAGGGCTGTTGTGTGTTGTTGCTGAGTAATGTCCTGGCCACTCGCTCTCATCTCTGGAGCTCCACTGTCACTTGTCGGGAACCACAGACACACTGTTGTGGTATTTTGGCGTGTGTGTGTGTGTGTTCATGTAGTGTGTATGTGTGTAAGTATGCATGTATACATGTACACTATGTATGTATATATGTATTTGTGTATGTATTTGTGTATGTATGCATGACTTGGCTTATCTCCACATCAACAAGCTGTCTTTAAAGCCATCTCATGTTTTAGCCTGAGGCCAGGGAGTCTTGTTTATTGTTTTCCTGTTGGAATCACAGGAGACAGGAGGAGACAACAATGCTGTCTCAGTGTGTCAATACCAATATCCTCTTACTTGACATCACAGCTAATGAATGATTTTGGCTGCGCAGCTGAAAATATTCACGGCTGTGAAATAATACAGGTTTGTGAGCAAATTGCTGAACGTTGGGTCGTGTAAATGCAATAGATAAACAAGAGTTGTCACTTAAGAGTTTTACAATGAAGAGCTGCTCTTTAAAATTCAGGTTTCACCAAATTTCAGATCACCATCCACAAGGTTCGAGGCCTGGTAAACATGTGAAACTCTTTACAGAAGATTAATATAAATGCATTTATTTGCATATCCAAACATGGAATACTTGTGTAAATTAAGGGTCAATTATGCAAAACTTCAAACAAAAGTTTAGATCTTTACCTTTCAAAGGCTTTTCTTTAGGTTTTGAATATGACATAGTGTTCAGTTTCTATCAGAGGGACAAACAGCACATTTCTGTGAACAGACAATCAGTAAACAGTACAAGACTTAAAGGTGCAGTGTCAATGACTGGCAATTATTGTCACTTTTATCTGTAGAATTAGAATTCTAACACATACGTATATAATCTATAATCACCTCAAGGTACTGACTTGCTTTTTACATTACCTTTGCATAACATGGTAAACATCTTTTGAGCTTCAATGACAACCAAGGGCTACCACAGGTTCTCCTGCATGCATCCTGACTGGGAGGGGTCAGATGATGGATACAATACGCAACTTCACCAGTAGGTGTCAACAAATCGTACACACTGCACCCTTAAATAACCAGGTCAGGGAACATTAGTGAGCCGGTGTGTGTGTGTGTTGAAGGGGCTCTTGAACAGTGTTTACTACAGGCCAGGTGGGAGCAGGTATGGGAAGACTGAGGTTCCCTGGTGGACGGGTGGGGAGCTGCAGGTCGATTCCCATTCATGCAGGGGCCTGAGGAGGTGAGGACACGGGCAGACGGGGCACCGGAGGACCGGAGAGTCGGTTTACACGCAGACAAAGAGCAGGGCTGCTGCGCTGGAGCGAGGGAGGGAAACATTACCTGTGAGTCAGTCCAGTGGGCTGGAGGCTCCCTGACCCTGTCCACAGCTGCTTCTCGTTAGAGCTTTAAAACAAATTCCCAGAGCGAGATGGTTTCCACGCTGAGCGCTGCCCTGCAGAAAGAGGCAAGACGAGAAGGGGGTTTATAAGACCCTGCTCTGTGTGTGTGTGTGTGTGTGTGTGTGTGTGATGTATAAACAGTGTAGTCTTAACGTTTTATCTTATCGGGATAGATGACCTGAGAGCGCAGCTGACAGCACTTAAGACGCCCTGCCCCGCGTTATGAACAGTCAGCTGAGCCGCTCTTGATTTCCTCCAAATCTGCTTTGAAATGATCGACCCCCAAACGCAGCCCCCCAGTAACACAGCACAGGAGATGTTTCGAGTGGCTCACAGGGAGTCTAAGACCTTTGGTTCAAGCAGTGCTGAGAATAAACACGTGTGAGTAAGTCTTATTGTAGAGGGGCTGGTGTGCATGCGCAGAGGAGCTGGGCTGAGAGAGGGTGCAAATAAGTGGAGCGGGCTAAATAGATGGTTTGAGGCAGTGACTCTCAACTGGTGGGTCGCGACCCAAAAGTGAGTGCAGGACCCCTTAAAACGTAACCACAAAATGAAGGTGCTTCTCTGGGTGCTTCTCAGGGTGAGGATTTGTCTTTTTTCCACCCTCCTTAACAGTGGGTGGCGATGTTGCCCTGTAAAGTTAATATACACCCGCCATTTCACAGATAGAAGAAAACCACCCAAAGTCTGTGCTCATATGCTAATTGACCATTACGAAGCACCACCTGCTGGTCGCTTTTTTTGTGTATCATTAAACCGCTGTTTTTATTCTATTTTATTTCTTTTCATTTGTATTGATTCTTGTATTCACTCACTCATTTCTTTCTTTCTTTTGTTTTAATTCAGAATGTAAAAGTACATTCATAAATCAGAGAGAACCACTGGTTTAAAGTACATACATTAAGACACAGGAGACAGACACGGCCGCAGAGCTGTTGTTAATGTCACCTTTCACGGCCTGGATGAGTTCATTCCATGAAAACCTCCAAACTGTGGGACGTGAACTTTACTTCCAACCTCCCTCAAGAAGAATGAATCTGTGCCTCAAACACAGAAATGAATGTTGCTCCTTAAGACCAGAGGAAGATCTCACAGCGCGGCTGTTTGACACAGGCCAGGCAGCAGATACTCGCCAGTTCTCCTGCCGGGGTCTGGAGAACCGTCTCCCCAGGGGGGCAGGGGAGGTCGCCTCACCTCAGGGTGACCCCCAGCTGAGACAGCCGCCTCAGATTGATGTGCGCTGCCTCCTTCTCCCACGCACCGTGCACTGTTTTGGGCATTTCCTCTCCTCTCCTTTTCCCTTTAAGTTGTGTTTACGAGGCGCGGGGGGGAGGGAGGGGGGCTGGCGGGAGGGGGGGGGAGGGTTTGCTGAGCTTGCACCGAGGACGGACGCTGCGAGGATGCTCTTTGTGCGGCAGGCGGCTTCTCCATCAGCTGTGTCTGTGGGGTCAAAGGTCGCGCAGGAGAAGCTGGTAAAGCACCAAGTTCCCGCCAATTGAAGTGACTTAAAGGTGCAGTGTGTAGAATTTTTGTCACTTAAATGTTACAAAACCATTACATACTAACATTTTCATGAATTCATATATTTTTTCCCCATGACCTTTAATGGGCCCTTTAATGTATATTTACACAAGGAGTAGGTCCCCCTCTACATCTCTTGAGTTTTAATGACAGCTGAAGTTTACCATAGGTTCTCCTGCAGGCTCCTACATGCAACTTCACCTCTAGATGTCGCCAAATCTTACACGCTGCACCTTTAAGGCGTTCACAAGCAAATGCTGTTTGGAGTTGAGTGAACACAATGATAGATTTAGGTGTGAAATTGCTGTTTTGGCACAAAACACACATCTTCAATGTAAATTTAAAATAAGCATGTGCTGCAACCAAGCTTTACAGACCCCCCCCCCTTCTCCACCACCACCACCACCAGATGTGCTCCCCACTTTACTCTCACCTCCGCAGCAACAGTAACAAACCCACTGCATTAATTGCTCTATCAAGCTTACACCTGCGTTCCAAAGTGGCTGGACAATAAATCAGAGGTCTGCGCAGGAAGCTGATTATCCTGACACCTCATCACTCTTCACACGGAGGCTCGACTGCGCTACCTGTGCGCTAACATCGCCCAGGCGTCACCCATTTGCGCGCTGAACACCCAACACCCAGGTGGGTGATGCATGGCCGTCATTAGGCGGTGGTCCTGAGTTGCTGCTGCTGCTGCTGCTGCTGCTGCTGCTGCTGCTGCACCACCGATCAGTTCAACTTTGATTTTTGTGATTTGAATTCAGGTGCAAAGTTTCAGGAATTACAAAACACCTGTATTATCAGTATTGACATCATCGCAGGGAATGATTATCTTTGGAAGCGATGACTCCATCGACTCATTTGTTCGATTCGATTAAACAATTACTGGAACAGGCGGAAAAATCGTCCAAACGTGGAAAAGACATGTCTGACAATGACGAAATGATCATCATCCGGCTTATCACCCGATATTTTTTCGGAGAATTTGCAATCAAACAATTTTTGATCACCGATTAGAGTGGATGAATCGCTTCAGCTCTAATTGGAGCTTCAAGTGTCTACCTGTTTCCCCCCGGTACCGAGTGGACCATCACCGGCTGACGGCAGCCCAGGTGAGATAAGGTCCTTGTGGCACTCAGTCTTTAGAACAATTAGGAGCAGCAGCGCAGCACCTTGTACGCGCAGGTGATGGATCGCACGGGCGGTAGGTTCGCCGGGGTTGATGCCGAGACCGAGCAGTGATGGTCTGAAGCTGGCGAGCGCATCTGACAGAGACTAATGGCAAGAGGAGAGAAGGCAGCTGGGTCTGAGCAGGTTCCGCAAACAGGCCGGGGCGCGAGCGGAGGCGGCGAGCGGCAATTTTTGATCACCGATTAGAGTGGATGAATCGCTTCAGCTCTAATTGGAGCTTCAAGTGTCTACCTGTTTCCCCCCGGTACCGAGTGGACCATCACCGGCTGACGGCAGCCCAGGTGAGATAAGGTCCTTGTGGCACTCAGTCTTTAGAACAATTAGGAGCAGCAGCGCAGCAGCTTGTAAGCGCAGGTGATGGATCGCACGGGCGGTAGGTTCGCCGGGGTTGATGCCGAGACCGAGCAGTGATGGTCTGAAGCCGGCGAGTGGATCTGACAGAGACTAATGGCGAGAGGAGAGAAGGCAGCTGGGTCTGAGCAGGTTCCGTAAACAGGCCGGGGCGCGAGCGGAGGCGGCGAGAGGCCCGTGCGAGCGAGCGGCTGCACAACAGCCCTGCGAGGTGATACAACACATCTGAGGGAGTGGAGGGGGGGGGGAGGAGGGATGAGGGCGTCATGACAACCAGATGTAAACAAAGCCCCGAGGCCCTAATAGCAACCGACCTGTTGTGGTTTCAATTTTGATCAGAAGCTCATCAACATTTGCAATAAAACTGAAACTAAAATGTGTTAATTTACGCTGATCATTATTTAGAAACATTTTATTAAATAAGTAAATTAGATCAATAATTTAAATGGCAATTGTGAAAGATAAACACTGTATTTTTATACAGTGCGTTTTGTTGTCGTATTGACCGCAATGGACTTTTCACTATTCACCCATTCATTAAAACACTCATTCACGCTGCATGTGCAGCACTTTACTATGGTCACTGCACATTTCATTCACAATTCAGACAGTGGGACATGCAGCTTTGGTAAGACTGGGATCAAACCACCGACCCCTGAGCCACAGCCCACAGCTGTTGTATCTCTGTCCATCAGACTGATTGGCCCAAAGCTACAGTTCCACTCATGTTCAAGACATGGTTCAGGCTCTTTGAGCTTATTGTTTTGATTGAATGACGTGCGCGCACACACACATACACACACACACACACACACACACACACATCCATATCTCTTATCAACCAGATTTACAGCAGTTTTCAATTTAAACAAACATATACATTCTGAAAAGATCCCCTCACAGACTATCGATACAGAAATGTTAGTTAGTGGTTGGAGGTGAAACAAGACGTTTATCCAAAGACGCATGGAGCGATGAATGTTGTTTACCTAATGATTCAGTATATATTTGTTGTAGTGTGTTGTGAGACTAATACAGTTTTAACAGTTGTGAAGATATTTTTTCTGAAAATAACTTACATGCTAATATTCTTGTTAAAATGAGAAACTCTTTCCTCACTGAATTCCTATGCATTAAAGGTGCAGTGTGTAGGATTTGGTGACATCTATTGGTGAAGTTGCATGTTGTATCCATCACCTCACCCTTCCCGTCGAGCATGCAGGAGAACCTGTGGTAGTTGCCAATAAAGCTCCAAAGATCAGTTTAGTTTGTCCACTCTGGGCTACTGTAAAAACATGGCTGCCCCCATAGCTCTCTATGGCCCACTCCTGATACATTAAAGGGCTCATTTTGGGGTAATGTGAAAAGAACGTCATACAACCAGGTGATGCCAGTATATAGTTTGGACCTACAGTTAGAAGTGACCCTGAAATCTTACACACGGCACCTTTAATATTCTATGATTGTACTAGAGTTCAGTATGAAGGCCAGTCTGGGTGCACATATACACATTTTGAATGCCTTAATGCGCTTCAATGTAAACATATTCGCACAATAGCCCCTGGTCAGTGCTACGTGAAACCCTGTGGAACACCAGTCTTCCCAGGCCCTTAAAGTTTCATGTGTGGCACAATTTTGCACCAGTTCACGGCGACTAATGAATTTCCGCTCAAACAAGCTCACGACATTACGGAGCCCATTGGCCTTAATCCACTTACCTTCAGCCCAAAGTCCCCCTATCAATAAAAAAGGTATCATTTTACCCTCCCCGGGGCAGCTACAAGTAAAGAGCCACTCTGTTAAGACTTCCTTTCATAGATGGCAGAGGTTTCCCTGCTCTCCTCTGAGCCGCTAATCCCTCTGTCGCCCGGGCTCTCACCCTGGAGGAGGCCACGCAAACCAAACCTGCAGATTCCCAGAAAACGCTAAATATACATATATATATATTGTGTTTTGGTTGTTTTTGTGTGTATGCAGTATGTAGGAGATGGGTGTTTTATGCCATAACAGCAATTTGACACCCAAATATATCATTTTGTTCCCTCAACTCCAAACAGCATTTGCTTATGAACACCATCAATGAAATCTTAAAGGTGCAGTGTGTAAGATTTGGTGACATCTAGAGGTGAAGTTGCAAGCTGTATACATCACCTCAGCCTTCTGATCATGCAGGAGAACCCATGGTAGACTTCAGCTGTCATTAAAACTCAAAAGATGTTTAATACGTCCACTTTTTTTTACTGTAAAAAGATGGCGCCCCCTGTAGTGAGGGGACCCGCTCCTCATGTTTATATACATCAGTGGGCTCATTTAAAAAAAGGTTAAAAGAAGAATTTCCAAAATATCACACTGCACCTTTTTTCATGCATTTTTAATCACGTAAATATTTCATTTTTTTCCAATTACTCTTAAATAAACCCCATAATGTATGTGTATGAAAAGGAGGGTCCTCTCCACGGGGGCCGCCATGTTTATACAGTAATAAAAGTGCACGTACTAGACATCTTTTGAGTTTTCATGTCAACTGAAGTCGACCACAGGTTCTCCTGCATGCTCAGACGGGTGAGGGTGAGGTGATGGGTGCAACATGCACCTTCACCTCTAGAGGTCACCAAATCTTACACCCTGCACCTTTAAACAGAGCCGGGACACTTTCTGCCGTGTCGCTGCAGCAGCGTCCCGAGCCTGAATCCACTTGTGTGTGGAAGAAAGAGGTTTCTGTTCCGTCTCACAAGTGTTTGTGTTTGTCTCAGTCACTTGCTTACTGGAGGGAGAGCTGCAGAACAAATCAGTGTCTGTGTCTGTGTGTGTGTGTGTGTGTGTGTGTGTGTGTGTGTGTGTGTGTGTGTGTAATAGTAAACGTGTGAGAGTGTATGCATGCTCATGAGCATTTGTGTATAGCCGTTGGCACGGTGCTGTGTAGTTAGGACCCTGGCCAACTTTTTCTGCTGGAATTTCCTGTCTGGATCAAGCTGCACCCCCCCCCCCCCCCCTTTCTCTCTCTCTCTCCCTCCCCCCCTCGAAAATGATTCCCGGCCGGGGCCTCTCAGGGCATTATTATTATCATTGAGTACTTCCTCAAAGACATGAGCCCACTTCACTCTCCACTCCAGCGTGGTCCTGACCCGCGGCTTCATTTAGACGTAATGAGAGAGTCCCCCCCCCCCCCCCCCCCCCCCCCCCCCCCCCCCCCCCCCCCCCCCCCCTTTTCACGAGACCTTTGTTAACATGGAACACCTGGCATTGTCTTTAGTGAGAGATCAAACCGGGGCTTAAGATGCAAACGCTGGAGGAAGAGAAGAGGAAGAGGAAAATATGGGCTGTATAGGTGCAGTATTTGGCAGGATGTTTGTCTGCAGCCTCGTCATAGGGGCAGCGGGGCAAAGAGAGAAGATTTAAAACAAAGACATTGTGAGATATCAGCGGGTCCTGTGGGCTGGATTGATTCAAGATTACTTCAACATAAAAGCCCCTGGGTGATGTGTGTGGTGCATTTAAAGGTGCAGTGTGTAGGATTTGGTGACATCTAAAGGTGAGGTTGCTGTGAACATGCAGGAGAACCTGCAGTAGACTTATCATTGAAAGACATGTTTACTACGTCCACTCTGGTCTACTGTAAAAACATGGCGGCCCCCGAAGAGAGGACCCGCTCCTCATGTAAAGATACATTCATGGGCTCACTAAAGGTGCAGTGTTTAAGATTTTTTGTCACTTCTATTGGTGACACACCATTACAAAACAATTACATATTGAAATCTTTATAAATGTATATCATTTAAATTTCTCTCTATATTTTCCATTACCCTTAACTGAGCGATTTAATGTATACTTACAGAAGGAGTGGGTCCTCTCTATGGGGGCTGCCATGTTTTTACAGTGGCTCAGGTTGAACATACAAAACAACCTTTGAGGTTTCACAACAACTGAGGGCTACCATTGGTTCTCTTACGTGCAAGGAGGGGTGAGGGTGAGGTGATGGATGCAACATGCAATTTCACCACAAGCTGTCACCAGATCTTACACACTGCACCTTTAAAGGCTAATAGAAAATGAATCATACATTTAGATGATTGTTCATTTTCATTCAATTCATGAACATGTAAGTATGTGATGGTTTTGATTTATTTTTAGAGGTGACAAAATTCGTCCAAATCTTACACACTGTACCTTTGACTGCATTTTGAGCCATTGCCATCGTTTAAAAAAAATAAAATTCTTGCAGAAAATCAGTCCTAATTAAAAACAAAAAAAAGAGAGAAGAAAACAGTGAACTATATATAGTTAGTCTGCATCATGCACCTTTAGTATATACCATGACCACTTTCAGTCCCCGAGTTAAATCCGAGTGTAGTTTTTCCTCATGTCAGCTCTACTCCTCCGTGAGGCTCAGGGTGGAGTCACCCTGCAGGCCCACGGATCCAGAGGGAACTGGCTGACTGTAAATCAAGAAACAGAAGCGTGTGAAACGTCCCGGTCCACGTACCTGGCGCTGTTTGTCCCTTCAGCCCAGCAAACAATGCAGCTGTCTGGGTGATGGAAGCGTCTGTCCTGCCCTTATCACCCCCACATCCCACATCCAGCAGCCAGCAGTCCCAACCTGGGAACCAGACCCATGGGTATATGCCACTGTTTATTTTAAACTTTTACTCAACTTCAGTCAGTGACGGACATTTAAGTTTGAGATTGCGCTTACATCTGCAAAATATTTTATATTAGTCAGGTGGCAACGAGGGAGCCACCAAGAAAGATGCGCGATATAATATGATACAGCATGAGGACAATTGAAAGTAATCGTTTGCGAGAAGGGTCTAATGCAGACTTCGACATTTGACCGCCCGCGGGTCACGTCGGGCCCGCACCATTGTTCAGTGTGGCCCACTGGGTCGAGTACGAGCTGCATTGTTTTATACATGAAGCCGGAAAAAATGTGTCCGTATATGCTTTTATTTTGAAAGGCTTCCCTTTCCTGTGTTTGATTCTGTCATGCTTAACGTCTGTATGACCGCAGCCACATTGTGTTGCAAGCGGTGTGGGCATAGATTTCCATGTTGATGGTGGGCTTTCCAAGCCTTCAAAATAGAAGTCCCATTTTAGGAGACCACCCCCCATTCCATTCCAGTCCAATTTGCTTTTAAAACGTGTGTTTTTCTGTGTTTTTTAGCATAATGGAACTGTTTGTCTCCGAAAAACAAAACTCTCTCATTTTCATTACATTTTCTACATTTTTTATGAAGAATGTTACATTATTTCGCTGACACACATTTGATCATTACTGGTTTTAAAGTTATGTTGTTTTCACATCCATTTGAGTTTCTTGATAAGATGGTGTTTGGAGTGATTGTTACGGAACTAAAGATGATATAGACCACATGTGTTAAACTTACGGCCGAGAGAGCTTAAAGGCACCATCGTCTAAAGGAGTCTAAGTCTAAAGGAGACATTGCCCATGACCTCCTGTGAATTACACATGCCACTTTTTATGTGTAGCAATATATTCTGTGTGTGTTTACAGGTGTAACATGTATGGAAATGCGTATTTGTGACTTAAATAAAAGGACAGTTATTTTACAATATGTTAGGTAGTAATCACATTTAGTCCGAACAGTAAAACCGGGCCCTTGAGAGCAGCCATAATGCTGCTCTGGCCCTCGGTGAAAATGAGTTTGACGCCCCTGATATAGATTTTACATAAATAAATAGCCCATAAGATGTTTTCAATCATTTTTTGGAATGATAATAACGGCTATTGATATAAAAAAGTTTGTTTGGCCCCCCGGTAACAATCTTGGTTTCTTGTTGCCTCCTGAACATTGAATTGCTCACCCCTGATTTAATCTGATGAGGACAATTGAAAGTAATTGTCACATCAACTCCTAAAAGAGAAGGTCTAATAAATAACTCTCCAATGCGATTCACAGACAGTACACTGTGCTGCCGCCCGTCTTTGTCCTAGTCTGTCCTCCTTGTCCCCCGCTCGGCCCTGGAGCGGTGCCAGGCAGCACAAGCGGAGGGCACCTCTCAGAAAGAGGGAGAGAGAGAGCGAGAGAGAGAGCGAGAGAGGGGACCAAACTTCTGGCTCCACTTGTGAAACAAAGCTCAAACTGCTTTTCCCAGCTCTCACTCTCTCCCACTCATTCACCGGGCGCCTCTCTTGGCTTTGTAACACACGAGTTGACTCGGAATTGGCCGCCTGTCCCGCGGACAAAAGCAATGGAGGGCCACTGGCCGGAATCCAACTCCATAGATCTTGATGGATACACAAAAGTCCTCGGCCCTTCAGAGCAGCGCAGAGACAAGAGCAGATAAGGAGTGTGGGGCACCAAATGGATTTTTACAACTCTCTTCGGTTTGACATGGAGTGAGTGAGAGAGAGAGAGAGAGAGAGAGAGAGAGACTCAATGTGGGGATGTCCACTGTCTGTGGCGTATGACTCAATTCACTTTACATGAATGAAAAGAAAAAAAAGAGTGATAGAATATTCAATTGCAGAGACTATGGAAATGATTGCAGTCGAATACCATTATTGGATTTCCACTGGGGACACCGGAGAATGGAGTTTGATGATTCAGTCTTATTAGATTTGTCACATGCAGGCGGGGGTTTTCACATTCTCTGGGATTTAAAGGCAAACCACAGATCAAGCCGTTGCCCAGAGGAAATGGATCAATGTATTTCCTTAAAGGTGCAGTGTTTAGGATTTGGGGCATTTTTGTCACTTCTAAAATGATTACAAAACAATTATATACTGACAATTTCATGAATTTACTGTCAAGTAAATGTTTAATTTTCTCCATTACCCTAAAATGAGCACATTAATGTACATTTACTTAAGGATGGAGGCCGCCATGTTTTTACAGTAGTAAAAGTGGATGTGCTAAACATGTTGTGAGTTTTAAACGACTGAACTCTACCATAGGTTCTCCTGCCTCCTCAGCAGGGTGAGGGTGAGGTGATGGATACAACATACAACTTCACCTCTAGAGGTCACCAAATCCTACACACTGCACCTTTAAGTTGATGGACAATGCAGTGGTTGGTGACCTCTCGTTTGGGACACAGGCATCAACAGAAACCTCTCAGGAAAGAAAGAAAGCAGTTGACTCCCAACAGCTATATGCCCCTTTTCCACCAAACAGGGTCCAGGGCTGGTTCTGGGCCCGTCCCTGACTTGGCGCCAGTTCTTTGAGCTCCGGCTCCGCCCCTCAAAACAGGAGCCTAACCAGCTTGTCGCGGGGGCAGCTGTCCTCCGCTGAATGCGGCGACGCAGTCGATGGGTTTTTCCAACAAAGCAATAATATTTATAAAGTGTTGGGGGAACAGAGGGCGGAGCCGGGGGCAGTGGGTTGTATCCTGTGTACGTAGCTGGCGGCGGTCTGAACGGGGCAGTGCTCATCATGGGAGCAGCGCTGGTACTGGGACTCTGTATGCAGTGACACGGCAGAACAGTTTTATAAACTGTTCAACTAATATATAAACAAACT
>JAFBJT010108395.1:168026-180362 GCA_016785325.1 Chascanopsetta lugubris
CGGCTCAATCAGGGTTAAGTAGCAGTAATGTCTGTCTTTGTAAGCGGCGTCACCTAAAACAACATGCGGCGCTCAGTCGCAGCCCACAGGCGCAGAGTCCTGTCCCGCCTTGTTTTCGCAGCAGCGGCTGCAGTGAGTCAGGAGCCTCCAGGCACATCGCACATAGGAAGGTGTGGGTTCTTAGAATCGCCGTGGTTACGCTTGACTTCAAGTGTGTACGTTGTGAACTGAGACGAACACTTCTCCACGTCGATAGAATGAAAAAAATATTAAAAGGCTGCGGCGTGTACGCTTTGGTGACCTCCAGTGGTGAAGTTGCATGTTGTATCCATCGCGTCACCCTCACCCTTCTGAGCATGGAGGAGAACCTGTGGTAGTTGTCGTTGAAACTCAAAAGGCGTTTAAAGGCGCAGTGTGTATCGTTGAGTTCATTTTTGTCACTTCTATCTGTTGAAATAGAATGACAGAACAATTCTGTTTTTACGAATGTATAATCACCCCAATGTATGACCTGCTTTTTACAAATCCCTACAATGAGTCTTTTAATGTATATTTACATTGGGAGCAGGTCCTCTCTATGGGGGCCGCCATGTTTTTACAGTATCCCAGAGCGGATATACTAAACATCTTTTAAGCTTTAATGACAACTGAGGGCCACCATAGGTTCTCCTGCATGTTCAGATAGGGAGGGTGAGGTGATGGATACGAAATCCACAGGGCTCATCACAACCTGTTGATGTCACCAAATCTTACACACTGCACGTTTTAGAAGTGCTTATAGTCATTTTACATGATGTGAATATGTTTTATTTTTGAATCACCTTTTTTTTTTTTCATTACTTGAGCATGAGCCCTTTATATTTTTATTTTGTATGGGTGTTTATTTTTTACTACATTTCATATGTCACTCTGTGGAGGCCGCCATGTTTTGTCTTCAGACCAAAACAGGCACCTTTCGAGACGGCGACCTCAGGCTCTCACACTGTGTAGTGAAGACAGAGATGAGCTGCCAGATTGACTTTTGAATCTCATTTAATTCAACAAAATGTACCTTTAATCTTCATCAACCGAGACATGTTCTTATGACAAACCTGGAGGTGAGGTGAAGATGTTCCCCACGGATGGAGATAATGATCTGCTCCCACTTTGACCTTTGACTCCAGAGGACCCTGCTCCCAGGTGTTTCAGGTCATCCCAGCTCCCCTGGACCATATATAAAGCCAAAGGATCCTGATAGTTAGCAGGCAACACACACACACACACACACACACACACACACACACACACGCACACACACACACACACACACACACACACACACACACACACACGCACGCACGCACGCAGCTGAATCAGTTCCCAGAGTCATTCAGGGTCGTTGTTGGTTGCGTGTCGTGCATCAAACATATGAAAACCTTTAACACATGAAACAGGGGAGAGGCCTGTTGTCTCTGATTAGTCCCCCCCCCCCCCCCCCCCCCCCCCCCCCCCCCCCCCCCCCCCCCCCCGATTAGTCCCCCCCCTCCCCCCCCCTCCCCCCAACCTCCCGCCAACCTCCCGCCTCCCCTCCGTCAGGATAACAGCGGCTCAGTCGTTGTTATGACAGTAATTAATGAAGATCGGCTGTGTTGTTCTAATGAGACTTCCCTCCAGCCTCCAGACCGTTTATGGCAGGAAATGGTTGGAGTGGTGCATTCTTTGTCTGACACATAAAATCACATTCATTGTTGTGTAAAAGCTCTTTGGTCTTATTGGACGGTGCCGGCCATTAATGAACAGTCTCCGTGTGGAAGGTTTCAATTACTGGTGCATTACAGGAACTGTTAAAAGATACAACTCACACTGAGTCGGAGGTGAAGCCAGGAACTGTACGTCTCACTAACTCTCAACTTCCATCCTCCTCTCTCGCCCACAGGTCCACATCACCTCTTCCCCTCGTTTCACACTCCGATCCCAATCGATATGAGACATCACGAGGGGCGCTACCATTATGAGCCACACCCACTTCATGCTATGCATGGGTAAGTGAAATCTAAATATTCAGTGTATAGGATTCAGTGACATCTAGTGGTGAAGTAGCATATTGTATCCATCACCTCACCGCTCCCACCTGAGCATGCAGGAGAACCTACGGTGGCCCTCGGTTGTCATTAAAGCTCAAAAGATGTTATGTACGTTCTCTTTGGGTTATTGTGAAAGTATGGTGGCCCCCATAGGGAGGACCCACTCCTGGTGTAAATATGTATTAAAGGGCTCATTCAGTCATACAGTGGGGTTATTATACCATCGGAAAATATTTGTATATTATTCTTTTGTAATTCTATGTTTACCGAGAGAAGTGCCCAAATTTGACCGAAAACACACACTGCACCTTTAAAAAATCAATTCAGTCTGAAGTTGTCTTTACTGCGTCTTTGTGTTTATCTACTTACTGGCGCTGGACTTGTTCTTGTGTCTGAGTATCAGAGGGAAAGTAGTTTATCAAAGCCAGACCAGATACACAGACAGAGACAGAGTTGAAGAGAGACAGGCTGCGTTAGCACCATCACATCACACTGTTAACATTTCCTCCCCCAGCTCCTCTTCTTACATTTAATGCTCTGGGACTTGGAGAGTTCTCTGCTGCTCACGTCACCTCAAACCCAGCCGCTCTGCCAACTCCAGTAAAAGATGTTTGAAGACACAGAAGCTGCCATTTTATCATAAAAACGTCAGTACGGGCGATGGAAGTAGAAAAACTCAAAACGTATGTACGTCGTTGCTGCTTCGCACAAATGGCTCGCTCGTGCTCGGTCTTGCAACTTCTATTCTAACGTGACCTAAAAAAGAAGCTCTAATTTATTTCCCCGTGGTATTACCATAAAAGTCTGGCCTTGGTAACATCGCCGGGCCTTCTCCTGTGCTTATCTGGAATATTCAAACCCGCGGGACGAAGATCAATAGAGTTTGTGCGAGAACTGCGATGTTACATTAAAATTCAGCCAGATCAGGTGATACACAGCATAGGCACAGCTATTCATCACCCACGCAGCAAGGCGGGGGGGGGGGGGGGGGGGGGGGGGGGGGGGGGGGGCGGAGGGGCCGCGCACCCAGTTTGTTTTGATTAATGTGACGTGACTCTGACGGAGAGCTCCCACTAATTCATCAGCACCCAGATTCACCTATTCACATTGCATGGCTGTAGTGCTGGAGTATGCCAGGCCACTAGGTGGCAGCACCTAGTCATTGGGTCCTTGTCAAAATGCAGGTCCTGCTTTACTCGCCACTTGTTTCCCGCAGAGTGTGTTTACAATGTAAAGATGGTACGCTGTACATAGAGACGGACGTAGTGTCCGTGACGTCACCCGTAGGTTTCTTTCCGTCAAGTGCTGGTGAGGTTCGTGGTCGGCGGCGTATTTGTCGCCATCGCGCCGACGCCTAACTCCTCCCACTTCCCGCTTCATCCAGAAATGGGCAGAGAGGCGAAGCGCTGGCAGAGCTGTGGGTGGGCCCATGCTGCCGTCGCATCACCCGCTGTACGTGGCAGGTCGGCCCAGGTGTCCGTCACAAGGCCACACCCTTAATTATCCACACTTCCAAATGTCAATAAGGAGGAAGACGTGTGACGGATTGAGACCAAAACTGTGGTTTGTACCAGACTTTAAACACGTTTCCTTCACCTGTATAGTTTTTTTTTTTACATGGGAGTCATGGGGATTTGCTCCCTTTTGGAGTCAGCCTCAAGTGGCCACCCTGTGAACTGCACGTTTTTTTTTTCACTCCTTTATGGCCATCATCCGTCTGCTACGGAGGTTGCCCCTCAGTAAGGACACTCACTGAGGGATCCTGTATCTCGGTTTACTCGGATGGTTTCGAGTCATTCGAATGTGTAAAGATATCACTTTGGATCTTACCAGCATGTGGTTTGATTGATGTTTGCCATCAATCAAAACCTGAAGGGGGAAAATATCAAAAAAATGGAAACATTCATGTTTACCACTGGGTGCTGGATAATTAGTGATGAGACTGAACCAGAAGGTGAATGTCTATGTAGCAGACTACAAAATAAATCAGGACTCAGGTGTTTCAGAAATCAGGTGTTTCTCGTTGTAGGCACCAGGTGAACAAATGGTTATCTTAACGTCTTGTCCACACAGAGAGGACAATTATTTATTTGGCGTTTGCAAAAAAAATCCATAAACATGGCATTTTATGGCGCTGTAACGCTGCCATAGAAATACACCAAAAACAGAGGGGTTACGGTGTCATTGTTTACTTAAAAAAATGTGTTCTAATGGTTGTAAACATGGAAAACTGAGCGTGGAATCTTTACATTTGATCACTCTGGGACCCGGTTTCAAAAATTTGCATATTCAGTCCTCGTATTCGCCGGCCCCTCTCACCACACATCCACACGTTTGATCCCCAGGATTTAAAAAGTAGCAGCCTTCCGGCTGTGGTCTCCCTGCTTTTCACCAAGTTCACATACCAGAGAGGGAAAAACATGGCCGTCTCTGGAATGCATTAGGAGGGGGAATGACAGGAGAGAGCACTTATGCACATTTCGCTGCGTGTCGCCGAGTCGGGCATCGTCTCCCTGAAGCCGCAAGCCAGGGAAGGCCGCCGCCGCCGCCGTGCCAACGTGTTTGACCGGGTAATTAGTATCCGAAATCCAGCCTTCCGTTCCCAGAACCTCAGCGACGAACGGCACCGAGGAGAAAAACAGATCCCCCGCTCATTCCACAGCCTGTATTTATGCTTTTTGGGTGGAAATTGCAGCACTGAACCGTTGAAATATGCCCAAGGTTTTCGTGTGGCAGAGCTGTGGCAGAGCTGCTCCGCCCCAGTGCACAAACAGATGTGGTCCCACTCACCGGGCAGCCAGGCCCCTTCAAAGGCCTCGGCCCCACAGCACGGAATGTGTTGATTAAATACAGTTTACAGATCAGCCGTGTTGTTTTTCTCCTTTCATTGTTTTGGTTGGGTTGGCATGGGCGGGGTGCCGGGCGAAGGGTGGGGAGTTGTGGGGGGGGCGGGGGGGAGTTGGGGGCGGGAGCTGCTGCCTGTCTGCCAGTGGTTTTGACAGACACGTTGTTATCCGGCGCTGTTGTTTGTTGGCTCCGGCTCCGGGTCGTCGTCACGGCGAATGTTTGAATTTGGACGCTCCGCCGCCGACAAACAGCCAGGAATGCGCTTCTGAACAGACAAGGGGGCTATTAATCAACACGGCTGTGATGTTTCCAGTCAATAGCCTGAGATGTTCACGCTTTACTGCACGGCCTCAACATAATTTCCTCGCGCTCAAAAGAGACCAAATGGTATGTGACAGTGGTGGAGCCGAATAATGGATAATTACCCGGTGTATAATCCCCCCCTCATTTAAGTATATTATCCCATCGTCTGACATAGTTCCAGCGGGCCCCTCCCCGGCGCACGGACCTTTCTTCACGAGCGAGTACAGTATCAAGTTGTGTCTCGATCCTCGAGCCCCAAAAACAACCACGGCAGGAATCAGCGCGTCGTCCCCCCGCCCCCCCCCCGCCCCGCCCGTGGGGCGGCGTGGTGATTTATCTTGATCGCCGTGGCTGCACAGAAGTACTGAAGGGAGTGTGTCACATCATAATTCATCCCACCCCGAGCCAACAGGGAAAACGCCAGAGAGGCAAATACTATGTTGTTGGTCAGCGAGGAGGGCAGGGACGCAGGAGGGGCAACATTAATGGAGGTAGGAGTGTGGCTTCATACCCCCTCTGCAAGGTTAGGGTCGGTTTTTTATCTTAAAGGTGCAGTGTGTAAGATTTGGTGACATCTAGAGGTAAGGTCGCATGTTGTATCCATCACCTCACCCTTCAGAGCTGCAGGAGAACCTATGATAAACTTCACTTGTCATTCATTAAAAGTCAATAGATGTTTGGTATGTCCTATCTGGGCTACTGTAAAAACATGGTGGGCCCCCGAGAGGACCCCCTCCTCATGTAAATATACATGAATGGGTAATGGGGAAAAAATAAAAGATTTACCTGATTATAAATTCATGAAAATGTCCATGTGTGATTTTGTAAGTGACAAAAATGACTGAAATCTTGCACACTGCACCTTTAAATGAGCCCATTCATGTGTATTTCCATGAGGAGCGGCTCCTCTCCGTGGGGGCCGCTATCTTTTTACAGTAGCCCAGAGCGGACGTACTAAACATCTTTTGAGTTTGGATCACAACTGAACTCTACCACAGCTTCTCCTGCATGATCAGAGGGGTGAGGCTGAGGTGATGGATACAACATGCAGCTTCACCTCAAGATGTCACCAAATGCACCTTTAAAGCAGAGGGGTGTACTGGCTCATACTGCGTCACTCCCCCGCAGATGTTGAAGAGCCAAAGTATTTATGTGTGTTGTGTTGTGAGTTAGAACTCTGCTGTCATGTGGGCCAAGGTGAAGCAATCGTTCAAATGGTGATAACAATACATACTTTCAGAGAGTTACTGTCTCTTTCACCTCTTCACCCGGCACATCTGGCTGCCACTGCACAGTGTGCATGCTGGTGGTTTCATAAAATACTATTCAACTTTAGGCATAGTCTCCAAATTCCATTGTTCTGCAAAATGTGGTTGATTTTAGAGCAGGGGTGGGCCGTTGTTTTTTTCCAGGGGGGCCACATAAGTAACCCAGATTGTTACCGGGGGCCAAACGTTGTCATATCAAGACCTGTTGTTATCATTCCATGAAATTATTGAAAACATCTTATGGGCGATACCCACAGGGTAACCTATGTTAGACTTCAGTTCACAAGATGTTTCGTATGTCCACTCTGGGCTACTGTAAAACATTGTCCACTCTGGGCTTCTGTAAAACATAGTGGCCCCCATAGAGAGGACCCCCCCCCCACCCCCTCCTCATGTAAATATACATTAATGGCTCATTTAAGAGTGATAAAAAAAATCAAAAAAACATTCAGGTCATGAAAATGTCAGCATCGTATTGTTTAAGTGCCAAAAATGACCGAAATCTTGCACAATGCACCTTTTTATCGACCAGATGTCACAGAGATGTATCTTGTTTCACTGTGTTTGTAACAATGATGGAAAAAAAAGGATTAGGAATCAAACTGCTGATTATCAGTTGCATTTTTCCACAGCTAATTAAAGGTGTAATCTGCCCCTGCGCGCTGGTATGCGCTTATTCACAGTCTTACTCATCGTCCCAACAAGCTGCACCATGTCCGCATCACTTTTTCTCACAGGAGAGTTTTAACAATGGAACAGCACCGAGCATGTAATCACACAGTGTGTGCAGAACACAGGGGCAAACAGCAATTACCTTGTTGAGAGCATGTCATCCACTGACTCAGGCTGGCTGCTCGTCCCTCTCTCTCTGGCCACGTTTCACATCGTTCTGGAACTTTTCCCCCCGTTTCTGTGAGTGTTTCCACCAGAGCGGCCACCAGGCAGGATTTCTGGAAGTGGCAATTGTAGACTAAAGGTGCAGCCTGTAAGACCTGGTGACATGTAGAGGTGAAGTAGCATGTGGTATCCGTCACCTCACCCTCATCCAGGCAGGAGAACCTATGTCAGACTTCAGTTGTCATTAAAGCTCTAAAGATGTTTAGTACCTCCACCTTTACTGCTGTAAAAACATGGTGGCCTCCATAGAGAGGACCCGCTCCTCATGAAAATATACATTAAAGGGCTCATTTAAGGGTAATGAAAAAAAACAACATTTGGGTGATTATAAAAAAAAAAAGTCAGTTTGTAATTGTTTTGTCATCTTTTTCGAAGCGACAAAAATGAACGAAATCTTACACACTGCACCTTTAACAGAGGCTTCCCAAGAGATTCCCCCTTCACCCTTGAAAGCCTGAAATCACTGGAGGACTTCAAGTAACATCTTGTCAAAAAGAGGGTGGAACAACATGGCCTCAATAACGCTAAGAGTCAGACAGGACTATTATCTGCCATCGCTCCCGTCAGGCATCAACAGTAAATTTCAGCTCACAGTGAAGGAGGCCTCATCTCCACTTGTGGTGGTTTGAGTGATATACTGCAGTCTGAGCGGTGTGTGTGTGTGTGTGTGTGTGTGTGTGTGTGTGTGTGTGTGTGTGTCGACATACTGATTTGCTGTCGTCCCAGGAACAAACAAGTGTTGTTGATGGATTTAGATTCATGGTGGAACATGCAGATGGTTTGGGTATAGGTCGTTAGGACTGTACTGTTTGCAGTGAATTGATTCTGTTAAAGGTGCAGTGTCTAAGATTTGCTGACATCTAGATGCGAAGTTGCATTTGAAATCCATCACCGGACCCTCACCCATGCAGTGGAACCTATGGTAGAATTCAGTTGTCATTAAAACTCAAATGATGTTTAGTGTGCCCCATAGAGAGGACCCGCTCCTCATGTAAATGTACATTAACAGGCTCCTTTAACAGTATGGGGGGGAGGGGGGGGAACAGCAAGGTGATTATAAATTCCTGAAAATATCCGTATGTAATTGTTTTGTCACATTTTAGAAGTGACAAAAAGGAACAACATCCTACACACTGCTCCTTTAACCAAACACTGGGAATCCCAGTGTGCAGCTCTGATTCACCCTGTGCGATAAGGATGAGCGCCAGCACCAGTGCCAGTTCACCCAGGTAGTCCTTCAATGAAGCACTAATCTGACGAGGCCCTGCCAAGCTCTGTGTGCCACAGCTTGGAGGGGGGAGAGAGGGAAGCGTGTTTTTGTGTATGGAGCGTCTGTTTCTTCTCACTTCTCCCCTCCTGCCCAGAACAGAGGGCTCTTTATGGGTGTTTGTAGGGGAAAAGTGGGCCTAACGGCAGAACGCTGGCACTCGGACAAGGCCGGCAGTCTGCAGGCACTTACTGGAAATGGAGTGAGGGACGGCGCTCCGGGTTGGTTGGCGCGGGCCGCGCTGGGCAGGGCCGGGGGCCCCGGGGCCCCGGGGGCCCGGGGTCCCGGGCGCAGGTCGGCGTCAGGTGGAGGCGTTGAGTGAGAGAGGGAAGTGATGGGAGACGATGGTCCTGCCAAGCGTGGACAACCTGGACCAGTCATCTCAGCAGAGTCAAATGGTTTGACATCTGTAACGCCATCACATCCTGCACTGCCCGACCACCGGGGGGATCTCCGGATGACGGAGCAACAGAGAGCCGCCATGGCATCGTGCATCAGTCCCTTCTGTCCCACACTTGCCGACAAAGATCAATTAGCGGCCCGTGGGCCAAATGCGGCCCAGGACCAACCTCTGAGTGGCCCGGTTTGTGGCACCGTCACAAAACCAATTCACAAATGTATTTCAATGTAATAAATAAGCAAATCATGTGCAGTATTTTATTTTTTTGTACTTAGCAAAAAAAAAAGTCATCATAATTTAAGATAGAAAATAGTTTGCACTATTTTGTCTTGACGTTGTTACGCAATAAGTCCGGCATAAACTCAATACCTTTTTTTAGAGTAAAGAAGCTATTTCACAAGTTACCTTTTTCATTTCAAAATATTGCAGCTAGTTCAGATTGTGTTTAGTTAAAGGTTATTTTTTTTTAAAAATGCTTTGATGCGCTTTTTGATGTGCTTTGGTTTGTATTTTAAAGGGAAAAATAAAATAAAAAATACATAAACTGAGGTTTTTCAGAACCTTCTATTGTTTAGTAGTTCTAAAAACTGAATTGAATTTGTAATTGAACAGCTCCTAGAGTGTAAAGTTGTATTTTTCGCTGACTCCAGCCTCTGTTTATACACATGGTTGTGAGATTCTGTTGTGGCTGAAAGCTTTTGCAGTTCTGTTCTCGACCTACTACAACTGCCCTTTGAGCAGAATGCACCATGAGGGCACCGGTAGAGTGCATGCAAGCAGGCAAAGACATAGTGGGTGCCCAATCATCTCATCCAGCAGAAAGACACTGATTGGATGAAACAGCTTCCACAGATACATTCTTCTCCCTTCACGTTCAGAGCTTTCAAGTTCTTCATTGTTGTGGGAATGAAAATTGGATTTGAGCGGTGCAACTAAACAATGCCACTCAAAGAGAAACCTTCCTTCCCCTGAATGGTAACCATCTTTACCGGCCTTAAAGGTGCAGTGTGTACGATTTGGTGACCTCTAGAGGTGAAGCTGCATGTTGTATCCATCACCTCACCCGTCTGAACATGCAGGAGAACCCATGGTCGACTGCACCTGTCACTGACACTCAAAAGATGTTTAGTACGTCCACTCTAATGTAAAAACATGGCAGCCCCCGTAGAGAGGACCCGCTCCTCATGGAAATGCATATTAACGGGCTCATTTAATGGAGTAAAAATTAAAACATTAGGTGATTATGAATTCCTAAAATGCCAAATATGTGATTGTTTTAAAATATTCTGTCAAAAATGATCTTTTTCTTACACACTGCACCTTTAACACAACTCATATTCATGATGCTTAATTTTCTCTAGTTTTCACTCAAAGACAGAAGTGAGCCTTGATTCTGCCCTTACACCACAAACTCTCTCTCTCTCTCTCTCTCTCTCTCTCTCTCTCTCTCTCTCTCTCTCTCTCTCTCTCTCTCTCTCTCTCTCTCTCTCTCACACACACACACACACCTACACACACACACACACACACACACACTCACACACACATGTATACACAAACACATGCTGTGTACCCAACATGCAGTCGATGGTGCCAAGAGTCAAAACCACACTTATAAACACTCATTTGTTCACAGCAACGATGGAGCCGCTAAAGTTGTGGCTTTAACTGAGTTCACTCTCTCGGACTTGTAAAGACGCTGATGCTTATATTGTGGTTAGACTGCGTTGATCGGGGGGGGGGCGTGTCTTCCAGAGGATGTATTTTGAAACCGAACCATTTGATTGTGAATTTCTTTGAACTTGGTACTTCAAGCAGCTCGCGTGTGTTTAGGCTCATGAGTGAAATCTGACTCATCAGTCTGGTCATTTCTCAAAGTTTATGGCCCCTAAACCCTCGTGTTCCTCCTCCATTTGTTCCTTTAAGAGGGTAAATGATCACAGGTGTAAGTGCGCAGTGGGACTGGACGAGTCACCGTCCCGTCCCTGTCATCCGGTCTCATTAATGCGGATTTGGTAATGCGGGAATAGTTAGCAATGAAAGGCTACTGACAATTAAAGGTGGTGGGACTGAGAGCAACCTAATGACATCACAGCAAACGCTATGGAACATTCATGTTTTTTAGTTTTTTTTTATATTTTACATTTCAATGAAAAAGTACATTGACAAATGTGCAGTTTGTAGTAGTTCCAGCCAGAGGTGTGCAGCTCACATTGTGTTATCGACAGCCCAACATTTGATCTGTATGACTCATGGGTTTCATGTCCATCACCTGGAGAGTTAGTGTTTTCATCAACATCACACGCAGTGTGCCAGAATGAAGTGTCAGGATCACGTCTTACTCTGCCTTTGATGTTTCCCGTCTCGAAGGTCAAGTTCACTTGAAATAGAACGAGGTCACCGTTTCAGCTGAAAGTCCACGTGAATTCCAATCAGCGCGACAATTTACGAGTTTCTGTCGAAGCGGCAATACGTCCACGCTTTCATAAATCCTGCCGCTCCGTCGCCCCCTGCGACAGCTGAATTCCTACCAGGTGTTCTGACCTCACACCTCGGAGCACCGGGTCGACGTAAATAGACGCGCCCCCCTTCAAAGGCCCGTGCCACCGCCGGTGGAGTGGCAGCAGACGTCTGCACCGAGCGTTCGGGCCCCTGGGCCCTTTGGGAGAACACAACACCCACCTGTCTGTGTTCCTGCAAGCAGAGGAGGTCATTACCTCCCCGAGATGACACATTTATTATATAGCCTGCAGTGACCAGAGGGTGAGACTTTTATTTTCTGGCTCACGGTGGCCACGGGTTCCAGTTGCACCTTCTTATTATGTATCATGTAAGACCTGATGTGAGGGCAGGCTTCCTCGCAGACGAGGTCTGGACTTGTTTAGCTCCGGGGGTTTATTAGAATAGGGCGAACAAAGGGGGATAATTATGTATTAGCGGTGAGACTGGGGCAGGAGAGGGTGTAAGTGGATTCACATATTTGTGAAGGCTTGTCTACAAGCAGATCAATGAGGATCGCTCAGTATAATAACTGCTCATGTTATACATGTAATCATGGCAGGCTCCGAGTCTCCAGACCCCCACCCACATCGCTTGTTACCTGTCTTTCCTCCAATCCCCCTCATTCCTTCATCTCTTTGCCCTCCACCTTCCTTCTTGTTTCTTTTTCCCCCCAAACTTTGTTTATCAAATTGAGCAAAAATACAACTGCGTCACCAGGTTTTTATGATATATGCAAGACAATATATATATATATATATATATATATATATATATATATATATATAGAGA
>JAFBJT010108395.1:180602-251921 GCA_016785325.1 Chascanopsetta lugubris
ACATGTGTGTATATAGGACAAAACAAAAGTTTTATCCTACAATGCCCATTGACGACAACTGTGGAAAAAACACTCACACACTAAAAAAACAAACCAAACAAAAAAGAAACATCAGTCAGTACAAATAACGTAGAGCACCACCACATGAAAATGCAGAAGAAAGAAAGAAAGAAAGAAAGAAAGAAAGAGGGAGGGGGGGGGGGGGGTTCAGCCTGTATTCGAAGGAAAGTTCGTGGTTTGGACATAGTGAAAGAGTGAGCCCCACATAACTCGAAATTTGCATGTTGAGCCAATTAGTCTATTTTTTTTTTCTCATTTAAGGAAATACACGAAACGTAACATGGCAACCAGTGAGTGTGAAAAGGGCTCGGTGGAGACATCCAGTCCATGATCCCGAGGCCGGGAGAGTCACAAGCTGCTCGCATCACTGAACCCAAAGTGTCTTCTCTGTCCCGCAGACCCCCGGGCCTGACAGGAAGTCCAGTCATCTCAGACATCTCCCTGATCCGTCTGTCGCCGCACGCTGCCGCAGGGGCCGGCGAGTCGCCGTTCAGTCCGCCGCACCCGTACGTCAGCCCCCACATGGAGCACTACCTGCGCTCGCTGCCCGTGCACAGCAGCCCCACCCTGTCCATGATCTCAGCCGCCCGAGGACTGAGTCCGGCTGAAGGTGAGAATCGCACCGCGCTCCTCTGTCTAATGTGTCATGGAATCAGGAGTGTGGACAGAAAGCTACAGTGCTCAGTGTTTTTTTTTTTTTACTATGTTTGTGTGGCGCTTTACACCAAGAGGCACACACATGGCTTTACAATCAATATAAAGACATAGCATGAATGAAAGAAACATAGATTATGTACATAAAACGTTACGTAAGACATAGAGGGCGAATGCCACTGCGCTACGAGGTGTTAAAGGCCAGTGGGGCCATTTTTAAGATCATGAATTTTCGTTTGTGTCACTTCTAGAACAAGTTCGGAAAAATAATATTTGAAAATGAGAGAGTTTTGTTTTGTAGACGACACCAGTCCATTTGAAAGAATACAAACAGTTCCCTTATGCTCGCGCTGTGAACGGAGCTGTGCTTCCTGGCATGTGCAAATGAAGCATCACACACACAGGAAACAGAAGCCTTTCAAAATAAAAGCATATTTTGGTATCTTTTTTTCTAGCGTCATGTTGAAAACAGTGCAGCTTGTGCTCGACTCCACGGGCCACGTTGGCCTGTGGGCCGTGAAATGCCCAGGTCTGCCTTACGGAATAGCTTCAACCGCTCTGATTGGCCAACTGGACCTGTCTCCTTGGTCAACTGCTGTACTCGTGAAAGAGGAGCTGAGTCACTCATCGATGTATCTTTGCGACATGCGCGATGATGTCATCTCCAACAGATGGTAGAATGGAAACCGAGGGCGAGCTGTTCCAGTAGCATCTGTTCCGGAGTGACCTTGTAGTCTGTCCACCCGACACGTGGTGAACTGTGGAACAGAGTGCGAGGGGATCCACGGACGCGTTGTCCACAGGCAGGAGGCTCCTGACATGTAAATGACTTCGAGCGCACACGCACACAAATTCCCTTTGACTTCCCAACGAGTCATTGAGCAAACACAGTCATGCAGAAGATGGAAAGTCTCTTATCGGCGCGCCACCCAAGACACTGCGGCGCAACTGTCTTGCCTCGTGTGCGCGTTGTTTTCTACATGCACGCGCATGTTTTACTGCGCACGTATGCACAGGGGACACGCGTGGAACACAAGCACCAGGAGTCCCTGAACTATTGAGTCCACATGATGATGATAGACTCCTCGCCGCTCTAGCGCAAACACCAGGTTGGAGGAAGAGCGGAGCCACCGGCCTGCACCAGGAACCTATAAATCTCCCAAGGCGGAGCTCCCAGCTTTTCGAGAGAAGCAAAGGGGGGGGCGGGGGGGGCGGGGGGTGGGGAGAGATGAGGGGGCGCCCGTGTGGGGGGGAGGGGGGGGGGGGGGGGGGGGGGGGGGGGGGGGGGGGGGGGAGAGATGATGTCACTGATACAGTGGCAGCACAGAATGGAGGGCACTTCGCAGCACCTCAGAACACGGCGAAGGACTAGGGAGCGCCGACGAGACTGTACAGACCTCTGGGACACCTGGGTACTAGTGTGATCAAGGTTCTTTGTTTTCTGTGTTTTTGCTTTGATGACATAAATATAATGAACCGACTTAAAGTCGCGCCTTTGAACGGTGCAGTGTGTGAGACTGGGTGACATCACTGACATGCACACTGCACCTTTAACAGCTATACCAGAAAGATTCATTGTTAATCCCCTCGATGTTGGTCAGCGTGTGTGTACAGGGCGCGGTCTCCCACCACAGCTCGTTCCTTTGTTGATGTTAATCTACTCAGATTTGGTCTGAGACTTGGCGCTTTGTCTTCAAAGTAAAAAACTGAACCTCAAAGAACCAAAGCTGTTATAATACTGAGCATGAGTTTCGTCCCCTGAGGCTCAATCTATCAAAAAGTCAAATTGTATTCATATACGTAGCTCACGTTCACACCAGCTGCACACATTCAAGGTGCGGTGTGTAAGATTTGGTGACACCTAGAGGTGAAGTTGCATATTGTATCGCACCCTTCTGAGACACATTGACTTCAAAAGATGTTTAGTACTGTGATGCTTCTCATGTAAATATACTTTCATGGGCTCAGTTAATGTTAGTCAAAGTGACAAAAGTGACAGGAATCTTACGCACTGTACCTTTATGTTATCTTGTTGCGGGTGTACTATGTTTTTTTTTTTTTTATTGTACCACAAAGACAATGAATGAAAACCACGTACTTCCGATACTTTTGATCGCACACTCGTTTTTGTCAAAAATGACCAACGTCTTACACACTGCACCTTTAAATACACCTATGTGGTATTCCTATGTATTTGTGCACATTTCATGCGCTGATATGTTTTCTATACACTGCCGTCTGATAAGCATGGCTGCCCTGGTAACAGTTGCACCACCACAGTGCAAACTGATACTGTTTACCTCTTTAAAAGCAAAGTGGTTAGTGTTGCATTAGTGTAACTGTTGTCAGGATTTGCAGGGAGCGCTGGGAGAGCCGCCGCCTCTAATCCCTGTGTTTTTGCAGGGGAGGTCACACACACACACACACACACATGCACAAACACCCAGGCACAAAGTGCTACTCTGCTGCGGCGCTGGTAACTCGACCTGGCAGCCGTGGAGCGCGAGTGGGCCGCGGCTGCTGCGGCACAAACACGCTGCCTGAGCGCTGTTAGCGCCGCCACGGCCTTATGGGCTCTGATGGCTCAAGGGTTTGGGTTTGAATGTGCTCATGAGTCTGTGTGGGCAGAGGATGGGTGTGTGTGTGTGTGTGTGTGTGGGGGGCGCTGGGGTTTTTCCCCCTCGNNNGGGGGGGGGGGGGGGGGGGGGGGGGGGGGGCGGCACGGCACTGGGGTTTTGCTCCCGCTACCCCCACTGCATGAACCACCAGCAGCCCACACTGCTGCCCTGTCGCCTTCACTCACCCACAGCCACTCAGGGGGAAGACAGGGGAGCAGGGAGTGGGGGGAGGGAGACATGGTTACAAAGCAATCCACCTCTCACTCTTACAGTTTCGGACATTTTTTTTTTGTTGATGCTCCGGCGACCTGGTAACTCGACCTGGCAGCCGTGGAGCGCGAGTGGGCCGCGGCTGCTGCGGCACAAACACGCTGCCTGAGCGCTGTTAGCGCCGCCACGGCCTTATGGGCTCTGATGGCTCAAGGGTTTGGGTTTGAATGTGCTCATGAGTCTGTGTGGGCAGAGGATGGGTGTGTGTGGGGGGGGGGGGGGGGGGGGCGCTGGGGTTTTTCCGGGGGGGGGGGGGGGGGGGGGGGCGGCACTGGGGTTTTGCTCCCTCTACCCCCACTGCATGAACCACCAGCAGCCCACACTGCTGCCCTGTCGCCTTCACTCACCCACAGCCACTCAGGGGGAGGACGGGGGAGCAGGGAGTGGGGGGGAGGGAGACATGGTTACAAAGCAATCCACCTCTCACTCTTACAGTTTCGGACATTTTTTAAATGTGGCGTCACCGGGCAAAGGTGTTGACACATCCTACGTCTACTTTTACTGCATCTGAAGGTGCAGCGTGTACGATTTGGTGACCTTTAGTGGTGAGGTTGCATGTTGTATCCATCGCTTCAGCCTCACCCTTCTGACCCTGCAGGGGAACCTTTGGTCGACTTGAGTTGTCTTTCAAACTCAAAAGATGTTTAGTACCTCCACTCTATGGAGGCCACCATGTTTTTACAGTGGGTTTTCACTGGATGTACTAAACCGATTGGGTGAGGTGACGGATACAACACGCAACACCAAAGGTCACCAAATCGTACACGCTGCACCTTTAAAGTCTTTTTACAGTGGACTTACTGCTCATCTTCTGAGCTTCAATGACAACTGAGGGCTGCCACGTGTTCTCCTGCGCGCTCAGATCGGACGGCTGAGGTGATGGATGTAATATGCAACTTCACCAGTAGATGTCACCAAATGTTACACACTGCACCTTTAAGGCGCCCTCAGCATTATGTGTGTGTGTGCGAATGCACCTGCACTATGACTTCAGCCTGTCAAAATAAAAATGTATACGCAACACCAGAGTGGAGCAGGAATGTGGTGTGTGTCTCCCTCTCTCCTGCTTCCTTTTCCTCCCCAGAGATTTTTTTTTTTTTCCCACAACCCATTGCGCCTCAAAGCTTCGTGTCCCAGGGACGTGCACGCATGCATAAATCTGTACAAGCCGGCCACTCCTCAACTCTTTTCAATCCCGATGTTTCTGATCTGGGGTTTGTCTTAGGACGTCTGAGGTCAAATGTATTTTTGCACCACAGGTCTGACTCGTCCAAATGTGTTTTGCATCATTTGAAATTTTTTTTTTCCATTTTAATATTAAATTTTTGGGAAAAAAGAGGGTATTCAATTCTGAGAAGATATACAAAGTCCCTTTTTGTCCACCAACAAACGATAAACATAGTCTCTATAACAGAGATGTTGCAATACATAAACAAACTAAAAACAAACTAAAACAGGAACAAAAACACTCGAATGAAAAAGTAAAAGAAAATATTTAAAAAAACAATGATAATGTTAGAATAAGCACAATAAAATGAAATGAAATAAGAAATAGAAAATACAATTTAATAAAATAGAGTAGAACTAAATGAAATGAAGTAAAATCAAATCAAATAAAAATCAAATAAACAAATGAATAAATAAATGGGGGTTGGTAATTAACCTGTTCTCCCTTCTCTCTCTCTCTCTCTCTCTCCCTCTCTCTCTCTCTCTCCTTCTCTTTCTCTCCCTCAGTGACCCATGAGCACTTGAAGGACCGTGCTCTGTTCAGCCTCCCCCCTCCTCCACCAGGGGCCAACCCCACAGAGTACTACCAGCTGATGGCCCATGCCAGCCAGCGCAGTCCGTACAGTGACCTGTTGATGCAGAGCGGTGCAGCAGCAGCGGCAGCAGCGGCAGCAGCAGCAGCAGCTGCTCACCTGCCTGAGTACATCAGCCCCATGGATGGTAAGGACAGTATGACTTCACATGTGTTTTTAAACCATGTTCATTCACATGGTCGTATAACAATTCATTGGGATTACATGTAATCCCTCAGTGGGACAGGATCTTATTTGACACCAGGGATGGATTCTGATGGCATCTTTTTTTCCTGCTGAGTCACTATTTTTATCATGATATTCGCTGACACCAGTGATCGTGGGCTGTAAAGACAGTCATGTGACCTCTGCAGAAAAATGACAGGGATCCAATGATCAAATTAAATGTCTGAAATGGACTAATCCAATCAGCCTGTTTGATCAAACTATACTATGTCTTATTTAATTCATTTTAGGTTTATTTATAATTTCACTTCCTGTGATACACATGTTTATGTTTCTACAAAAGATTTAACCCCTGAAACAAAATGCACTCAGTAACATTTCTTATTTTTATGAAATGACTGAGAGTAAGTGTTCATTTTTGCGTGACATTTTAAAGGTGCGGTGTGTAGGATTTGGTGACATCTAGAGGTGAAGTTGCATGTTGTATCCATCACCTCACACTTCTGAGTGTGCAGGAAAACCTATGTTAGACTTCAGTTGTCGCTAAAACTCAATAGATGTTTAGTACGTCCACTTTTAATACTATAAAAACATGGCAGCCCCGTAGAGAAGACCTGCTGCTCATGTAAATATACAATAATGGGCTCATTTAAGGGTAATGGAAAAAAATAAAACATTCAGATGCTGATAAATCCATGAAGGGGCGGCAGTGGATCAGTGGTGAGAGCAGTTTCCTTTGGAGGCAAAGGTCACTGGTTCGAATCCCACTGACACTGGCCCTGACACTGATACCCCCAATGGCCCTATGTGTACTGGTAGAAATACCCCGTCACCCAGAAAACTGATGGCGATTGACCATGACATGACGTGACATAAATTCATGAAAAAGTCAGTATGTAGTTGTTTTTCAATATTTTTGGAGGTGAAAAAAATGACCAAAATATCGCACACTGCACCTTTTGAGTTTATAAATCTGGCACCAGACCCAAAACATCCAGGAATATCCTGTAAAAGTTGAAACATCCATGTAAAGTGTGTGTGTATTTTAAGTTAAACATGACTCAGCTGGACTGGGGCACATGTGTCTTTCATGTCAGTTTGAAGCGGAACAGCCAAACTTCACAGCTACTGTGTCGTCGCCTTTGTTCCCAGCCCCAAACACGTTGACACCATCCTCCATTCTTCTTTCTTCTTCTTCTTTATAAAAACATTTCCCACATCAAAGCTGGATGAGCATTTTGGACTTGGATGTACGACGGGGGCCCCAACTTTGTAGTGGCCTGAGGCCAGGAACTCGTAAAGGCACATTACCTTAGAGCCTCTCATGTCGGTGGTGGCTCAGGAGTCTGTCATTATGAGCAACATCCCACAAAACAAGTCCAGGGTAAGTGTAGAAAGGAAGCGTAGGGAGAATTTGGCAGAGTTGGGCACAAGAGTGGGAGCCTGGGCAGGGGATTAATGTCGAGGACACACATGGACGGTCCACTGAGTGGCAGGGATGAGGCAGGGAGACACTGGAGGACACACATCCGCACTGTGGCACACAAAGGCTTTAACACCCAGGCAGCTAAAGTTTAAGTTTGCACTTAAACTCGCAGAGAGCAGCCTGTTCTTCAACACCGGTAAAACCTCGGGCCCTCGCTCAAAATGATGGTCGGGCACCGGAGAGGGAATTTGATTTTAGGGGCATCCGAAAAAAACGTTCAGCCCTCGTGAATGGGGAATAGAAAGTGGAAAACTGCCCGTGAACGATCTGCCTTTTCGATGCTTGATAATCACATGCTCCCTTTGGCAATGAGGGGGTTGTTCTTCTAAAGTGGGGCTTTTATTTTGAAGGCAAAGAAAGACTGTGGGCGGGCTGGGGGGGGGGGGGGGGGGGGGGGGGGGGGGGGGGGGGGGGGGGGGGGGGGGGCGCTAGATTGGGCTCCACCAGCCGCACGAACAACATGAAAATCTCTGCCCGCTCCGCCTGCACCACAATGCTGTTGTAAACATCCAGCATGACATGATCACGCAGGCAGGAAACAAGCATTTCAAAATAAAAGCATATTTTGGCAATTTCAATCAAAATGTTCTAGCTTCATGTATAAAACAGTGCAGCTCGTGCAAGCCACACTTAACAACGGTGTGGGGCGGATGTGACCGCTAATCACTTCCTGTTTAAAGGTGTAGTGTGTACGATTTGGTGACATCTAATGGTGAAGTTGCATCTTCCATCCATCACCTCACCCTTCTGAGCATGGAGGAGAACCTGTGGTAGCCCTCAGTCGTCTTTAAAACTTAAAAGATGTTCAGTCCACTCTGGGCTTCAGTAAAAACATGGCAGCCCCCGCTCCTCACGTAAATAGACATTAATGAGCTCATTTAAATAATCGTGCATTTAGGTGATTATGAAAATGCAAGTATGAAGTAATTTTCTCATTTTTTTTTCTACCAATAGAAGTGACAAAAACGACCGAAATCTTCCACGCCTCCTCTTTTCAAAATGAAATATGAAAATCTAAGTTCAAGGCGCAGAAGACCACCGCTCTGTGACCCCGCCTCCTCGTTTTCCTCCTCCACCTCAGCGGCCCACACTTGTTTGGGGAAGTTGTTTGCTTAATAAACCCACAACCCCACCCCCACCCCCACCCCCCCCCCCTCCCCCACACCACCACCCTCTCCCTCCCCCTAACCCTAACCCTAACCCTAACCCTAACCCCAACCCTAACCCCACCACCACCCTCCGCTCCAGCCCCTCCAGCGTCCTCGCTCCCCGCCGCCATTGCAGCGGCCTTTCATTCAGTGTTCCACTGCGCCTGTGTGCAGTGATGTGGTCAGCTGCTGGGCCACGCACGCTGCCGGTCCGCAGGCTCGTCCAGACACAGGGGCCCATATTGACCCAGGCTGTCCACCGATGGTCATCGCGGGCAGCCTTGGCCAGACTCAAAGAGCTTATTTACTGCCAGAGTGTAGGAGGAGGAGGGGGGTTGGGGGTGGGGGGTAGTGGGGAGTGGGGGGGGGTGGCAGAGGTTGCAAATATGCGCTTTATCCCTTAATGTTAGTTTTGGATGGCGCTGCAGATAAAACCCCATAATAAAAATCAGTTTATGCACCAGTATCCAGCAGAACCACCACAAGAACTGGGAGCCCTCTGTGAACCCAGTGTGTGGCTCCTCCCCCTCTGGATAAATTAATGGTGAGACTCATGGTTCCAACACTGAGCGCTGCTGTGAGAAGTGAGCTGATGGAAAGGTTGTGGACGTCTGAAACGTTTACCTGCAAACGCTCGCTGCTTCGCTCGTAGGGTTTACTGCTGGGGACACCTCAAGCCAGAATCCTCTGTCTGCCCCACACATCCCATAATGTCTCTCTATTAGTCGACAGTGTGATGGAGAGACGTGGGAGACAAAGTTCTACGTTATTTGGTTTGAAAAGTCCAGTATGTAAGATTTAGCTGATCTCTGAATTTTTGTGAGTATAGAGTCAACTGAACATGTGTCTACATAAACTCTAGCCCATGTTATAATAAATACTTAATCACTTAGGTAAATAGGCAGCTGGGTAATCCACAAAATTAGCCCGAGTTCCGCCAATTCCGTCAATAAAAGACAAATCAAGTCAAGCACAGTTGGCATCTTGCAGTTAAAGTCGTGTTGTACCAAACCTGTTTCTTGTATTGTGCTGTGAGCAAAGTGGAAACACTCATCCTGGACTATAAATCGTTTTCATTTGGTTTGGATCCATGCGTCTGCACCGCTGCTTGTAAGGTAAAGTAGCATTTGACATTGGGAGGCATTCAGACCTCTGTTTACATACGCAGGTACGTCAGGGCCGGCTGGGCGGAGCGATATCGGAGCGGCTTGCGGGAAAGGTCGAAGGTCCCCTGACACAAAAGCGACGGCCAAAATAAATGTGTGCTATCCCGGGAAAGAGAGAGATGTTAGTGTGGATGGAGATAGGTGTGTGTGCCCGTGTGGGGGGGGGCGGGAAGGGGGGGGGGGGGGGGGGGGGGGGCGGGGGGGGGGGGGGGGGGGGGGGGGGGGGGGGGGGGGGGGGGGGGAGGGAGCGTTGGTCCCTTTAGACATCATACACAAACACTTAACTCTATGTTGGTTCCTGAGCACATGGCTATGCAAGTATGTGCATAAACACACTGATGGGCACAACGGCAGTTTTGGGGCGAGACACAGCTGCGCTCAGTGACGGGTCAGTACCGACTCCCTGCTTAATAGAATCCACAGTGTTCGTATTAGTGAGATTTAGCAGGGAAAATAAATATTGTGCCGGCCAGGGGTGGAGCATGGGGGGGGGGTGGAGGGGGCGGGGCCACGGGGGGCCCCCGCCATACGCCACAAACAGGCTGTGGCCGGTGTGGTGAAGGTTACCCAGCAGCTCCAGCTTCACCCCAGCCAAGGTCAGGACGAGCCAAAGGTTTTCCTGGCTCCGCCTCTGTGGGGAATGAGTCCACAAACATTGTTGATTTTAAAAACTCCTGATAGTTTGAAAGGTTCGTTTTCACACATCAGAACCTAATGACCAGTTTGTTTTTGGTTTTTTTCTTTTTTTTATTGGATTAAAGGGGCAGTGTGTAAGATTTGGTGACATCTATTGGTGCGGTTGCATGTTGTATCTTTCACCTCACCCTTCCCTTCTGAGCATCCTCAGTTGAGTCTGAGCAATTTCAGAAGGGCTACTGTAAAAAAAAAACATAAAGACGACCCACTCCGGATGTGAATGTGCATTAAAGGGCTCATTTTAGGGTCATGTGAAAAGAGTGTCATACATTTAGGTGATTATACATCATAAAAATGTCTGTATATAATTTTCATCTACGAATAGAAGTGACAAAATTTACCAAAATCTTATCCTTTAATTTTTTTTAAAATTTCAATTGGTCTTTGATGTCTTTTTTCAATCAAATTTAAAATTAATACCTATATAAAAACTTTAAAAGAGTTATTAAATGGCAAAACGGTTTTCCATCAACTCATATGCTAATTAAACAATTCACACAATGCATGATTTAGTATTTTATACCCCCGAGGTCAAAGGTTAACATCACAGTGATGTCATCATTTTTCTGCCAAAAACACTTTATAGCTTTTACTGGATTCCCTCATGTCTTTACTCCATGCAGAATCAATCTCTCTCTCTCTCTCTCTCTCTCTCTCTCTCTCTCTCTCTCCATATATATATATATATATATATATATATATATATATATATATACATATACATACATATATATGTAGTATTTTATGAGTCTGGACAGACATTGACGTAAAGTACAGCATAGCAGGTTGGCAGCGAACGAGTCCAAGATATGTTCTTTTATTTCTGGGTGCTGTGTTGTCCCACAGCCCCACTTTTAGAATCACTATTATGAAAGAAAAGGCCACATAGCCAAATTTTATTGGGCCGTGCAGTGACCCCCCCCCCCCCCCCCCCCCCCTCAAACTCCCCGCCCATGACCCCCCCCCCCCCCTCCACACTCTGAAAGCTCCCAGCTCCATCTGGGAATTAGCACAACCCTCCTATTGAAGTGTTTTCATTCTCCACAAAAGCTTTTTCACTTTAAACAGCATAGGAAAATACTTGAATACACACTTACATATACACAAAGAGTGCACATACTATACCCTGTACTTTTTATGGCTTCTCTCTTTTAGGTTCCCCCTTTTATTATTTTTTTACTGTATCAACGTGCACTGGGACGCCTGTAATTATGACTCTGTATAAATCCAGATCCCACAATTACAACCAGCCCCACAGAGTCCACACACACTTGCACCAGACCCCCCCCCCCCCCCCCCCCCCCCCCCCCCCCCCCCCCCCCCCCCCCCCCCCCCCCCCACACACACACACACACACACACATATGTATATGCACTCACACACACACACCACTGCTGCACTACTACAGCCTGTGCCACATCTGTTTTCTCGCTCCCTGCTCACCCTTTCAATTATAGCCGCCACCTTTAAACCGCTGCACTCACCAAGTGGTGTGTGGATGAGTGCATGTGGATTTATCCCAGGTCAAATTCGGACAGACTTAAAGGTGCAGTATGTACGATTTTGGTCAATTTGGTCACCTCTAAAAATAGTACATACAGGCATTTCATTCACCTAAATGTTTCGGGTTTTTGTCCATTACCCTTAAATGAGCCCATTAAAGGTACAGTGTGTAAGATTTGGTGACATCTAGAGGTGAAGTGGCATGCTGTTTCCATCACCTCACCCCTGTTTTTCTAGCTGACAGGGGAACCTGATCATTTGTCATTAAAGCTCAAAAGATGTTTAGTATGTCTTCTAAGAAACATGGTGGCCCCCATCGTGTGGACCCGCTCCTGATCAATTAAAGGGCTCATGTTAGGGCCGCGTAAAAATGAAGTCATACACTCAGGTGATTATACAAAAATGCCAGGGCGTCATTTTACCGACATTATACACACTGATCTTTAATGAGCCCATTCATGTATATTTACATGAGGAGCGGGTCCTTTCTATGGCGGCCGCCATGTTTTTACAGTCGCCCAGAGTGGACATACTAAACATCTTCTAACATATAATGACCGCTGAAGTCGACCATAGGTTCCCCGTCGCGCTCAGAAGGGTGAGGGTGAGGTGATGGATACAACAGGCAACTTCCCCTCTCGAGGTCACCAAATCTTACACACTGAGGCAACACTACAACATCATAGACGTCTAAGCTTCATTGCTTTGAAAATTCCTCTGAGCTGAGGTAGATGTGTAGGATCAAGTGGGAGGCTTGAAGGTGGAGGCGGGCGGTGTTTTTGGGCGCGGTGCCCAGACGGGTGAGGCAGACACCAGGCCACCAGCCTGCTTCCTGCTTTATAAAGGGGCATATTAATACACTTATCTCCCATTAAACCTGTTGGCAAGGCGGCAAACCCGAACCCCACCGCAGACGTACCGGACCCAGGCAGCTGTAATCTCTGCTCCCCAGCAGAGCGCTGACTCCTCCCCGTCGCGCCTTTAAAGGTGCAGTTCGTAGGATTTTGGTCACGTTTGTCACCTCTGCTCTTTTGAGTGTATTGACAGCTGAAGTCGACCATCGGTTCTCCTGGGTGATCAGAAGGGTGAGGGCGAGGTGATGGATGCAACGTCACCTCTAGAGGTCAATATACACGCCGCACCTTTAATCCCCTCTGTCTATGACGACACATTCATTCATTCATCCATCCCAAAGAGGCGCATTCCAGAGACCCATTGTTGTTTTTGCCAACTCTTCCGTCCATGTCCCTTCATCGTTACCAGTCTCTCCTTCTCCATCGGGGCCCCAACTACTGTGTCTGCTCTGTGAAGTTCCCAGGGGCCTATAACCAAGCGCATATGCTTCTGCTTTACGACTCGCCACCTCCAAACACAACTGTTTTGGAAGTAAGACCCAGATTTATGGTTGTAGGTCTGCCGCGGTGATTATGGTCGGTGCCTATATTCATTTAGCGTGAAGCCTTGTGAGTGGCAGCGACATTTCAGGGTCTTCACACCCACTCTGTTCACTTCAAACATCTGAATCTTCATGTTACCCATAATTAGTTTTTAGTTTGATCAAAGCAGGTGATCCAATGGGTCCCACGTTTCGGATCCATTGCAAGATGACACTTCTTACACTTCTGACGCTTCAAAATCCTAAATCCACTTCAAATGTTTCCTACAAATGATTACACTCTGCATTAAAGGTGCAGTTTATACGATTTTGGTCATTTTCCTCATAAAATATTCCCAAACAATGACATACTGACATTTTCATGAATTTATACTATAATTGATACTACATTTATATGAAATGTATTTTTTTCCCATTATCTTTAAATGAGCCCTCACATTGCAGCCCCCGCATAGAGGACCTGCTTCTAATGTAAATATACATTAATGGGCTCATTTAAAGGTAATGGGGAATTTAAAAAAAACATTTAGGTTATTATGAATATTTTCGTTTGTCATTGTTTTGTTGCATTTTCTTCTACCAATAGAAATGACAAAAATGACTAAGATCATACACACTGCACCTTTAATGTTGGTTACAATGGTAATAATAGTCAGCTCGTCTAGTATAACAGTCAGTAGTGTCAAAATAACAGACTAAAGGATTGGTAATATTTCCATGAGTCTCACAGGCAAGTGTGCAAGAGTGTGTGTGTGTGTGTGTGTGTGTGTGTGTTTGGTAATGGTGCATGTGCCCATAGGTGTGTTGTGATGGGCCCATTATGAGCTTCCTGCCTCTCACACCTCTGTTGATGTCGGCCATAAGACCTAATTACACGTGTGTGCTGACACACACCAGCCCTGCTGTCTGTCCCCGCACACGGCAGAGCAGCCACCTGTCTGTCCCCACCGCTGACTCGTCTGCGTCTCTCTCCCCACTGTGGGAAAAGGGAACACACCTCACGTGTGCACAGTATGTATGGAAAAACAAATTGCGTTCTGTTTCAAGTTCATGGGAAAGTAGCTCTGTCGCTCTCCTGTGATCTTTTCTACGGGAATAGGAAAATGGGTGCGGCAGGAGGCCGTGAACTCTACCTTTGTTAGTCGGCCATGTTCTTTTATTTTAATGGTATTCTGAGATCAATTTGTTTAAATTGCCTCCTTTTAACTCAGCCCAGTACGGCGGTCAGAGGGAGATGCCTATCACGGTAATTACAGAGAATGATTGGGGCCCGATTCATTATGCATAAGAGGATGCAAATGTTAAATAGGGGGAGCTGTGTGTGTGTGTGTGTGTGTGTGTGTGTGTGTGTGTGTGTGTGAGATACAGTAGATAGGGGTGTAGCTTAGCATGGCTGTGACCTCCACCAGAATGCTTGGGGCTAAGTGTTTCTTCTAACATGGTCCACCAGGATAAATGCTGCTCTCTATTGTGGCCATGTGGAATTTTAATGGAACACGTTTTTGTGGCTCTGCGCTCGAGTGACCGTGTCTCATATATTCTTAATGTGTGCATTCATGTAAAATGTACATTTGTTTACAAGCAGTTTATTTCTTGTAGTAAATGTTGTTTGCTTTGTCTGAAGTGCAGCTGTGGCCCCTGGGGTTATTGTGGGTCATCCTCTAACCCACATGTGTCCAACCCGTGGCCCGCGGGCCAAATGTGGCCGGCAAGATCATGTTATGTGGCCCGCGAGAGCTTAAAGGCGTCTGATCGTCTAAAGATGAAAGTCAAAAGCACGCATTGTTCATTAACTCTAGTTAATTACACGTGCCACTTTTTATGCAATTTGCCGATATATTCGGTGTGTTTACATTTTCACATGTATATAAATGCATGTACAAAAAGTGTAGCTTGAATAAATAATAGTCATGTATGAAGACAGTTACCATACAAAATGTTAAGTAGTGGGCGTTCGGCACAGAGATGCGCTGTATGAACGTTTGTGCGACTATTTGACGGCGCACACCATTGACTTGTTTGTCCCTTTGCGTCCAGTGTCGCGCTTCTCAAGCCCGCGGCTGACACCCCGACTCAGCAGGAAGAGGGCGCTGTCCATCTCACCCCTGTCAGACGCCAGCATCGACCTGCAGACCATGATCCGCACCTCGCCCAACTCCCTGGTGGCCTACATCAACAACTCGCGCTCCAGCTCTGCCGCCAGCAGCTCCTACGGGCACCTCTCGGTCGGGGGGATCAGGTTAGTGGGGGGCGGGGCTGTGAACGAGACTCCTGCTCTCGTGGTGCGGTACCAGGCACCAGGCACGGTACGGAGGTCACCATAACGATACGGCACGACATTCCGGCGATATTTTTTTTTAAAGGGACAGTGTGTGAGTTTGAGCGACATTTAACATTTGCACGTGTGCATTACAACTTTGAAGGCATGAGGCTAAAAGCATACACATGAAGTCACAGGTCTCTGGAAAGGATGAAACTATCCACTCAAATAGATCTGAAAAACCTTGCAAAGCCAGATTGGACTCGGGCCGGTTTTGGCCCGCGGGCCTTATGTTTGACAACCCTGGTTTAGGGCATCATGTCAGGTTAATTGTCATCATTTCGATTTTTTTTTTTTTTTTAGATATTAACCAAGTATAAAAAGACACATTGTGTAGGCGTTAGTAGTTGTTGTTACCTTTACAGGTCATTCTGGAGAGGAGACTGGCTCCTGGTGTCCAGAGATAGAAAGGCTTCACTCTTGGGTCATGAACATCACAGTTTTGGTCTCTCACCAATCACATAACTGTTCTCCTTCCTCTCTTGTCTCCAGCCCATCGTTCAGTTTCCCTCATCCCATCAACCCGGTGGCGTACCAGCAGCTGTTGTCCCAGCAGAGGGGTCTCAACGCCTTCGGCCACACGCCCCCTCTCATTCAGCCCGCGCCGACCTCCTTCTCCGCTCGCCAACACCCCCTCGCGGCCCCGCCCATGTCCAGCACCCACAACAGCTCCAGCTCCGAGGCCAACCAGGTAGGCGCCTCTCAGAAACCTCACACCTCCGGGGTGAGAACCCGCGCGCCGAGCTGAGTCATCGTCAAAGTGGGCTCGGATTTGATCCTGAGGCAGGTGGACGCCATGAGACGGGTAAAAAGGGAATTTCTGCCGTGTTGACATCACACGCGGGGAGATCCCCCTCCTTAATTCCACCTCCGATTGTGCCGCTTGTTCGTTGAACCGCAGACGCAGACGTCACTCTGAACCTTTTCTTCCTGCTGTGAAGGGACGAGGGAAGAACACTCTGATTTATTCTCAATTGTTTCACGGGATTATCTGTGGTTTTCACATTTATCAGCAGCAGATGGTGGAATTGTGTGAGAATGTAGCAACGGGCTTCCTCTCATGAATAACTGGTGTGAAGAAACACAGTTAACTGCACAATCAGACCCTGCTGCAGTGGTTGGTTGTTGTGGCGCTGTGTGTTCTCCATGAGATGTATTTCTGTTTACGTTGGATTACACTCCACACACCAGAATAAGTCAAGTATTCTGACTCTGGAACAAAATGAAACTTCCCGAAACTACACTAATAATCTCGTTAAAGGGGGGCCCATTGTGGTTTCCCTCACTTTGGGAGTTAAACACACTGTTGTGGTGTCGAAGTATCACTAATAAACTGGTCGAAACCGTATAAAATGACCTAAACGCATGTTTGAGTAATTGAACAAAAATGGAGCAGCAGCAGGAAAAAAATCTGCGGTTTGCAACGCAGCAAAATGAGTGATGTCACCAACGTGCGTGGGTGTGTGTGTGTGTGTGTGTGTGTGTGTCTGCACTAGAGGAGGTCGATCAAACAGCGGCACTCTCCAACCTAACTATGCAGCTCGAAAGAGCACGTGCCGGCGCCGTTGTAGTTTGTTGACTTTGCTGAGTTCCACACGGTGCACAGATTCAGACTTCTCGGTTCGTCACCTCCACAAAGGACGGGTGTAAAAGTACAGTTGATGCCTCGTTAGACTTCCTCTAACGTAACGGACGAGCTCCAACCGTAGTTTTGATCCAGTAACCTGTGCTTTAATGACAGCTGGAGTCTACCATAGGTTCTCCTGCACGTTCAGAAGGGTGAAGGTGAGGTGATGGATATACAGCGTACAACTTTACCTTTAGGTGTCACCAAATCTTACACACTGCACCTTTAAAATGCCATCACAATGACAAATACACACCTTTTCGGAGCTAGACAACTAAACCATTTGATTTTGAACTATGATTTGCTATGGCATATCCGGCAGTTGACAGGGTGTGTGTGTGTGTGTGTGTGTGTGTGTGCAAGTGCGCGCATGTGTGTGTGTGTGTGTGTGAGAACCTCTCATTTCACAAACCAGTGCTAAAGCCTCTTACACAGACCACAGATTAAACACTAAAAAACACTTCATACCCCCCCCCCACACACACACCACAATTCATCAGTGTCTGTGTGTGTGTGTGCGTGTGTGCAAGAGCGCGCATGTGTGTGTTTGTGTGTGTGTGTGTGTGTGTCTGTGTGTGTGTGTCTCAGGTCAGAAACATGCTGGACACTCTGTCCCACTTCCATCTGTCATCCTCCCCTCCGTGTCTCCGCACTAGCCCACTTCACACACCACAGCTATTCACTATGTAAACTTCCATGTGTGTGTGTGTGTGTGTACAGACACTCACCATCACTCGTCAAGTATCCAGGTGTGTGTGTGTGTGTGTGTGTGCGCGTTTGCACGTACAAAGACAAAGACATATCCTCCACACACACACTCAGCTCAGTGATCAGAACCATATTTCCCTCTTGGTCTCCAGCCACTGAGTGAATCACTGAGGCCCCCAGAACTGCTCTACTGCACTGTGGCGTCTGGGTGGGATTAGTGGACCCCCCCTTCGGTGCTGGAACCCCTCCAGTGAACCTCAACACACACAGCTCTCCCCCCCGCTCTCTCCTTCTCATTTATATCTGTCCTTGCTTTTCATCTCCATTAGAGCCTCCACAGGCTGCACGAGTCTTTGTCTCTCCATCTTGTTCGGAATCAGATCAAAGCCGCTGACCCCGCCTCCTCCTCCCGGCGCTGCAGCGAGGGCTATAACTCCTCTCCTTTCATATTTCCTCGTGGCTTTGGCGAACATGAAGCAGTCTAAACTGTTTAGTCTCGGCGGCAGGTCCCACTCTGACTTACGGGGCCGTGGAGCCTGGTGCGGCGGTGACATTTCTACGTGACGCCTGTGTGAAAGCCCAAAGACAATTGAGTGTTGTCTTTGTGACGTAAAGGTGCAGTGTGTACGGTTTTTTCACTCCTAGAAATATTACAAATCTTCTCAATTATTCCCCGTCCCCCCATGACCCTAGAATGAGCCTGTTCATGTCTATTTACACGCAGAATGTCAAATGATCTTTCTGATACACATTTGATCATTTCTGATCACAGTGTTATGTCGTTTTTACTTCCATTTGAGTTTCTTGATACACGATGACGTTTGGAGTAACTCTTCCTGAAATGAAGATAAGATAATAGATAATGCATAAATAAATCGATCAAATAGAGAAATAGAGAAATAAATACAAATCAAATAAAGCAGACCAATAGCCCAGAAGATGTGTGCCAGTCAAATAGTGTGATTCTTCACCGCGCCCACGTTCTCCACCCTCAGAACGCCAGCGGAGACCCGGCGGTGAGCAGCACGGTCAACCCACTGACCACCAAGAGGACCAAGGTCAAGACGGAGGCAGAGGGTCCGCTGCCCATCTCCCCCACCTCTCAGGTGAGACCGTGACGGCATGAGAGTCCACGTTGGATTTGAACAAACAGATCGTCGGCTCATTCCGCGCTCACCGCAAATAGATGGTGAATCCAAAATGCGGCTGTAATGAATGTCTCGCTGAGATCAAGCGGCAGCTCCTTAGGGATTAAGGAATAGATAAGATAAGACAAATGCAAAGTGGTTTTTCCAACGTATCGATCCCTTCTCTTACAGATACACGTGTTTGTGCTATTTATTTACTTAACACCACGCGTTGTCCTCCCTTGTCCAGGAGCTCGGGGGAGGGATCTTGGACCTGAGTGAGGACCTGGATAAGGACGAGTGCAAACAGGAACCTGAGGCCGTATACGAGACCAACTGCCACTGGGAGGGCTGCAGCAAAGAGTACGACACCCAGGACCAGCTCGTCCATGTGAGTACGAGGCCGGACGCACGTTGTCACGACGGGTCACGGGGGAGGAGGCGGGGCCCTCCACCTTAAAGCTGCACCAATCAGAATCATGAATAGATTCATTCATTAAAGGTGCAGTGTGTGAACTGCAAAAGTGAAATGCAATCGATGGAACAAATGTCTCATGACTGTAGAATCACCAGGAATATTGAGTCTCTTTCCCCTAAAATTAGTCCTTTATATTTCTACTGCAACGATTTGATTGAGCCGACACTTTTATGCAAAGCATCATACATCTGAAGGTGGTTGGATCAATTGGGATTTGAATCCACAGCCTCATGCATTCAAAGCCCATGCTCTACCACTTAGCTACATCCTACCAATATTTGCACCTTTGGCTTCAAGCCCCGCCCCCCTGGAGTTGACCGTGTTGCAGTAACTTGTTTCAAATGAGGCAATTTAAGAATATGGTGGTTCAGGGTGTTCAGTTGCAACTTGTAACTTGTTTTCCGATTTCAGTTTCTCAAACGCCCCTCTCTGACACACATGATGATCCACTGAATGTCACACTGTTAGTTGATTGGTTGTTTCAGGTCATTTGACGATGAGTCAGTCGTTTTTGAGAAATAACACTATTTTTGAAAAGGCAAACTGCTATTTCACTTTAAAAAAAAAATCCACAGTTAGAAGATTTTAATCAAATAAATAAGACAATGTAATATTGGACGTGGTGAACCCACTATAAGAACTATTGCGTCGACTCTGAAACAAGTGAAAAGTTCAAACCCCGTCTCTGCTGCTCATTAAATCCGTGCTGATTGAGTCCAGTCAGCGAGCGGCGCAATAACTGATCCTTTCCTGTCCATCTGACACACGCAGCGCCTGCTCTCGCCAACATTCAAAACCCCAAACCCCGCAGCTGTGCCCCACCAACCCCTCGGCCCCGCGACCCCTGACCCCTAACCTCTCACTCCCGGTGACAACCCCAACCCCTGAGCCCCCGAGGGCCAGCCATAAATCCATCGTCATGCCAGCAGCTCTGGACTTCGGGAGCCTCACGCTCCCCCTGTCCGTCCTCCAGGCCGACTTCTCTCTCTGGTTTTCACTCTCTGGCTAGAGGTCGGGTCTGCAGACGCCGAGACTGATGGGAGGTGCTTAGCAGTTACCTTTAAGAACCTTTGCCCCACCTCTGTCAGGAAATCTGTGAAATCCTGCCAGGATCAGTGACTGGTCCATCCGTGGGTCATTTGATCTTGGACGTGGACGAACAATGTTTTTAGAAATATACTAGAAACCCAGGCCTGTAATAAGACTTCAGCTGAAACCCCTCACAACGTGCCACACTGTTATTCAAGGTGGCCCGAGGTGTCTGAGCTGCACTACATGAAGCTAGAAAAAGAAGCCAAAATATGCTTTTATTTTGAAATGCTTTCGTTTTCTGCATGTGTGATTCGGCCATGCTTGATGTTTACATACGAGGAAGCACAGATGCGTCCGTTACCCTCCGCTTACTGCGCCTCCCCTGGCTTTCTTAGCCTTCAAAATTAAAGTGCCATATTAGTGAACTACCCCCTTTTGTTTGTAGTCCAATTTGCTTTAGAAATGTTTTTCTGTATTTCTGAACATTAGGGAACTGTTTCAATGTATTTCAATTGACCTGTATTGTCTAAAAAACATATCTCTATATTATTTTATTTTTTTTTAACATTTTGTGCAGAATGTTAAATTGTTTCTGACACACATTTGATCATTTCTGATCACAAAGTTGTATTGTTTCCACATCCATTAGATGGCGTCTAGAGTAATTGTTACTGAAACAAAGATAATCTAGATAAAGGATAAACAAATACATTTCATGGAATGATAAAAGGTCTTGATGTAACAAAGTTTCTTATGTGCCCCCCCCCCCCCCCCCCCTCCCGGAAAAGTAGTTGCCCCCCGTTGAACTTAGCACATCACACGAGGTTCCCACCTTCAGCAAAACATACACACACTTTTGGGTTTTTCATGCTCCTGCTTAACCACAGTTAAATGAATCCTGTTTTAAGAACCCTCTCTTACACATTATGGATTCCCAGTGGTGTGTAACCTGAAAATAGAGGCCTGCGCCGGGGCCACACACTTGTTTCCATTTCTCCTCCCTCACTCAAAATAGATCCTAGCAGAATTGTCAACCACTGAGCCCTTTGGCTGGTGAAGGAGCGACCACATAAGTGTAGTGCTGTGGGAGTGGATGTCCTCAGGAAATGAAGCAGTTCCGCTGGACATGTGCATATTTGCATATGGTGCAACAGCATTCAAGTTTTGAAGCATGTTCATGTTGCAGAGTCAGAGTGACATAACAGAGCAGTGGGGGGGGGGGCACATAAGGAACCCGGATTGTTACCGAGGGCCAAAGAAACTCTGTTTATATCAAGACCTGTTGTTACCTTTTGATTAGATTAGAAATGTGTGTCAGGAAAATAATTTAACAGTCTGCGCAAAAATATTCCACAAAAATTCCCCCCCAAAATCAAAAACAATTATACTTGAAAAGCAGAGAGTTTTGTTTTTTAGACAATACCAGTCCAAAACAGTTCCCTTATGCTCAGAAATACTGAACAACATTCAAATCAAAAGCAAATTGGACTGGAAACAAATAGTGGTGGTTATCCAAAGTGGGACTTTTATTTTGAAGGCTAAGAAAGTGAGGGGAGGCGCTGTGAATGGAAGCTATTGGGACACAGTTGCACTTTCTCGCATGTCAACATCAAGCATGACAGAATTGCACATGCCAGAAATGGAAGTATTTCAAAATAAAAGCACATTTCAGAAAATCTTTGTCTAGCCTCATGTATAAAACAGTGCAGCTCGCGCTCAACTCCGTGGGCCACGTTGAACAACGGTGCGGCCTGGACGTGGCCTGCGGGCCGTGAAATGTCCAGGTGTGTCACAGAGATAACTGTGGAAGTGATGTCGTTCTCTCATGTCACCGCCTCCTCCACATAAAGATAAAAACAGAGGAACCCTGTGACTTCCTGCTCTGTTAAACGTGAGCAGGATGAATACGAGGTGGTCACAGAATCCTCTTCCTCATCACTTTTACTGGGATCTGAGTCACTTCCTCTTCCTTGAGACTCTCTGACTCTCTGCCTGAACAAACACAAGTCTTTGTATCTTGTTGACCATTGCATAATAACTGTCAGCCATAATGGATGGCACCATTACTCACGTCAGGCCTGTTTGTGTTGTACTACATGCCCATATAAGGAAAGGGGAAAGAAATAGTACCCCCAACAGGTCATAAAGTCACTCAGAGCTCTATACCGGTGATTCTCAAGTGGCGGGTCACAACCCAAAAGGTGGCGATGATGCCCTGTAATGCTAATAGGCAACTGCCATCTCACACTTAGAAGAAAAGCATCAAAGTTTGTTGACATATGCTAATTGACAACACGTAACTACGTCACCCACATCTTTCTCACATTGAGGACCAAAGACAAACACTGTCCGTCCAAACCAGACCGGTTGAGAACCTCGGCTCTATGCCGTTGTCCACTTGAGCCTAGATACCTCTCCGTTTGTGATCGTTGACTTGACTCGGATCCTCCGTCTCCTCAGCACATCAATAACGACCACATCCATGGCGAGAAGAAGGAGTTTGTGTGTCGCTGGGACGAGTGTTCGCGGGAGCAGAAGCCCTTCAAGGCTCAGTACATGCTGGTGGTCCACATGAGGAGGCACACGGGGGAGAAGCCACACAAATGCACGGTAGGAACCTCACGGGTCACGGGTCGCTCGAATGATGTAACCAGCACAGGCTCCTCCCACTCATTATGTAACTGATTGCCGCGTTTAATGGGCTAAATCACTAATATAGTATTTGTTTTATTTTGAAATTTGCATACGTGTAAAGAGGCTTCTTGTAGTGTTGACATGACTACGTTTGTCAACAGAGGATGACAAAACATATCTTCTCCAAACCGCCTCAATATGCATTGTTTTTAATGTATTTAAAACTGTCTCATTTTAATAGATAACCAGCGCATCGATGACATAATCTGCATATCTGCCAATTTACGAGGATGGAAGAGAAAAGCAAATTCAACATTTAGAACCACACTAATAACATTTTCTGACCCTCCACACCTGAACATTGCAGTATTAAAGCCATATATTAAATGGAAATAGTAGCTTTAATAAATCATTCACCATATTACATTTTATTTTTGACGCCTTTCTAGACACCCAAGGTCACCGTACATGAAAATAAAAACACATAAAAACAAAACGAATGAACCAAAACCACTTGTTTAAGTCAGCTTAAATTGTAAGAGTGCTTTTGTTTTGAAATGAGCACAGGAAGTCATGTAAATAGCCATGATGGTGTTACAACATATTACACTCTCTATGCAAGAAAGTGTGGACAAGACGTCTTGCAGGCTGAACACTTTAGTGACTCAAGACTGACTCTAGTGGTTAAATAATGGTAATGCAGGGTGTACCGAATATACCTTTTTTTGAGTCCTTTGATGTTGTCTTTGTAAAGTGATACATTGACGTCCGTAGCATAATGTTGAGACTGTTATTGCTTTAATCTTCTGACGTGTAATCAGAAATAAAGGATCCTACATTTACCCTAATGCAACAAGCAGTGACTTTTATAACTTTTGGGTCGTCATAACTCTTTGTTTTACCAATTAGAACGACTGACACTTTTGCTGATTTATAAAAACAAAAAAAATTCAGTCCGATCGGCAGCTTCAGAAAAAAAGATGTAAAAGTCAAAATCCTTTTTGTGCTTGGACGCAGCGAAACACTGTTTCCTAGTCAATAAATAATCAGGGGTCTTACTTGAGCCTTCATTTGCTGTGTGAAGATCAAGTTTGAGGCCTGTTTTCTCTCTTCTTCAAAGCTCCATCACAGACTCGGGTGAATGCATTAAAACAGTAAAGGAGAGAGTTAAGAAAGCTGATTGACAGCGTGGGCGTGTAATTAAAGTCTGCAGACATGCAGGGGGCCCAGGGTCCTTATTAAGACCCCGCTGGAGAAATCCCACGTGCATCTTCTCACAACACCGCGGCTCCGCTCCAGTCTCGCCTTTTAAAGCTGGAATCTTTGACTTCTGAATCGCGTCTCCGAGCCGAGATCCGATTTGATTCTCTTTTAATTTCAGAGCCAATTACGCAGAGAGAAAGCGCTCAGAGGGAATCGCAAATTATAGCTTGTACAATGAAAGTGAAGACACAGACGTTGCTTTGTCTCAGTGAAACGCATCAGACAAACGCCTGCGCCACACCTCGTGCGCAGTGAAGATATTGCACGTCATTTTGTTACCGAAGCCCACCACAGTAGGTGGGCAAGAGTTCAAATGCAGATGACGTCTGAAAACTGGAACACACGGGGCTTTTGTGCCGCCGCAGCTTGGCCCTTCTCCGTAGAATGTATACAAAGATAAGCGTAGTGTCTGTGACATCACCCGTTGGTTTCAGCCGAGTGGTTTTGAGTCAAGTTGTGGGCGGAGTCACTCATCGCCATCTTGCCGAATCCTAACTCCTTATGGTTCCCGGTTCGTTCCAAAACGGGCAAAGAGGGGGAACGCACATGGGTTAGGGTTGCGTGCCAGGTCGGCTCAGGTGTCAGTCAAGAGGCCACGCCCTAAATTGTGCATCATTTCAAACACTGATGTCATACAAACAAGCCAGTTAGAATAAAATCCCTGTCAGAACCCAAGTTTGTGCCAGGCTTTTGTTACGTTCACCTCTGAAGTTGGCCATTTTAACATGGGAGTCTATGGGGATTTGCTCCCCTTTGGAGTCAGCCCCCAGTGGCCACCCTTTGAACTGCAAGTATTTTCACTTCCTGTTGTGCTTCATCCGTCTGCACCGGAGGTTGCCCCTCGCTCTTCTCCCTCACCAGACACAATTACACCCCTCAGCCAGTCAATCTCACCCTCTCTCTCTCTCTCTCTCTCTCTCTCTCTCTCTGTCCACTCTCTCTCTCTCTCTCTCTCTCTCTCTCTCTGTCCATCCCTCTGTCCACAGTTTGAGGGCTGCGCCAAGGCTTACTCTCGCCTGGAGAACCTCAAGACCCACCTGCGCTCACACACCGGAGAGAAGCCGTACGTGTGTGAACATGAAGGCTGCAACAAGGCCTTCTCCAACGCCTCGGACCGCGCCAAGCACCAGAATCGCACACACTCCAATGAGGTATTCATATTGGTTTAGAGTTCTTCACTTGGCTGTTTGTAAAGGTTTCACTCGATGGCCACGCCCCCATGTCTTCATGCCTAAATGCTTTTTAGCTGCTGCCATGCTTGGCTGATTAGACACTTACTCGTATTAGATGCAGACCTAAGCCTTTCACAGCCCGTGGGCCACATCTGGCCCATACCGTTGTTCAGTGTGGCCCACGGAGGCAAGTACCAGCTGCGCTGTTTTACACATGAAGCGAGAACGAAATGAGCCACAATGCTTTTACTTTGAAATGCCTCCGTTTCCTGTGTGTGTGATTCTGTCTTGCTCGGGAATGGAGCCCAGTCAAGATCAGCTGCGTCTGGTAGCCTCTGTTCACAGCACCCCCCCTCCCTCTCCCTCACTTTCTTAGCCTTCAAAATAAAAGTCCCATTTTAGAAAACCACCCCCATTTGTTTCCAGGCCAGTTTGCTGTCTTTGTCTGTATTTCTGAGTATAAGGGAACTGTTTGTATTTATTCAAATGAACTGGTATGGTTTACAAAACAAAACTCTAATTTTCAAATATTATTTTTTTCTTGTTTTGTGCAGAAATTGACCCACGTTTGAAAATTACTGATTATAAAGTTATGTTGTTTTCACATCCATTTGCGTTTCTTGATACGATGATGTTTGGAGTAATTGTTACTGTATTAAAGGTGATTTAGATAATACAGAAATAAACAGCCCATATGATGTCAATAATTTGATGGACTGACAACAACAGGTCTTGATATAACAAAAGTGTGTTTGCCCCCCCTCCCCCTTGTAAAAAGTAATTGCCCATCCCTGTTGGGCAATCGTTGGGCAGATGTGTCTTAAAAAGAGATGTATAAGCGTTTTATATTACAATAAATGCACATGTAGGACTAGAGGCAATGAGAATATCGACCTGACCCTCCTCTGTTGTGGAGTCACAGTTTCCTCCCCGCTCACTAAAGATGGTGTCCAATCCCTCTTGTGGCAGAAACCGTATGTGTGTAAGATCCCGGGCTGCACCAAACGCTACACGGACCCCAGCTCTCTCAGGAAGCACGTGAAGACGGTGCACGGACCAGAGGCCCACGTCACGAAGAAGCAACGCGGCGACGCCCCGCCCAGACAGCAGCCGCCCAAGGGCAACGGCGAGAACGAGGCCAACTCCAGGCACGGTGCAAGAGGCGCCGACGGCAAGACCGAGGCCAACAGCACCTCCAGAGGGGCGGAGGACTGCCTGCAGCTCAAATCCATCAAGACAGAGACCTCCATGGTGAGTCTCGGCTCCATGAATCACCGGAGTGCAGATCATCGTTACTGTGAGTCTCGGCTCCATGAATCACCGGAGTGCAGATCATCGTTACTCGATTATGCCTTTGAGATTTAAAGGTGCAATGTGTAGGATATGGTGACTATGTATCGGTGAAGTTGCGTGTTGTATCCATCACCTCACCCCTCCCTCGGGCATGAAGGTGAACCTGTGGTAACCCTCGGCTGTCATTAAAGCTCAAAAGATGACTCTGGGCTGTTATAAAACATGGCAGCCCCCATAGAGAGGAGCCACTCCCCATGTAAATATACATCAATTTCTATTAACACGAGGAGTGGGTCCCTCCTGTGGGGGCCGCCATGTTTTTACAGTAGCTCAGAGTGGACGTGCTAAACATCCTTCTAATGACAACTGGAATCCACCATAAGTTCTCCTGCATGCGTGCAAGGGTGAGGGTGAGGTGATGCAACTTCACCTCTAGATGTCTCCAAGTCTTACACCCTGCACCTTAAAGGAATTTTCCAGCCATTATCTAAGTAGTCTCAACCTTGAACATATGATTGCATGACCATGTGTGTATCTGAACCACTTCTACTTTACTAATATCACTCCGAGGGCAAATGTTTCTCACTTCCTGCATCGCTCCCAACTCACCTACCTGGTTGTGGCTTGAACCTGCCTCTTTCTCTTTCCTTTGTAACCCTCTTAACGGACAGACTTCACTGAGGTGAGCCCCCCAACTGTCCCTCTGTCTGCCTGCATCACAGCATGGGAGTGTGTCCTCACACGTTCATGCACACTTGCATGATTTAAAACGATCTTTTTGCATGATAATCTATTTCCAGGCCTCCTCTGTATGTAGGACACACAGTATATGCATGTACACGCAGTAAACAGCATTTCCCAGCCCACAAGATCACTGGCACTTGCCACTGTGGTCGGCCGCCGATAAAAGTCACTGTCTTATTAAAATTCAAAGGCTGGGACTTGTTTAATGTTTGTGTGCCGTACAAATAGAGCCAGCATCAAGCTGTGATCAAGACTTTAGTTCATTTTAGACCGTTCCGTTCATTGGACAGTTGCTCACAGGACTCATCTATTATCCACTTGTTTTCTGCGCATGAATAAATCAAACCCATCTATAATTGATGAACTTATAAAACTATAGTCCTACATTAGTGATTATAACACAGCAGCACAATTGGAATTTTTCATAGTTAGATAACATTGACGGGTCTTTTCAGAACTTTGCATGAGAATGTAGCTTTTATTATTTTTAGTCATTTTTTTTTAAGGTTTCTACCATTTTCACATCATAGTGACGTGTTGACAAGATATGAAAGTATATCCCTTCACTTTTTCTAAAATTATACATAATCACGCTTATACCATATAAAGCAGTGATTCTCAACTGGTCGGTGGCGACCAAAAGTGGGTCGCGGACCCATTTTCAGTCAAAGAAAAACTGTGCTTTTATTTTGAAGGGGATTTTTTTAATGCATTAGAGTGCTATCTATTCACACTCCTAAACAGTAGGTGGCAATGCTGCCCTGTAATGCTAATAGACTAATAGAAGAAAACCTACGTTTGTTTTCATGTGCTAATGAAGCATAGCGAAACACAAGTACTACTCGTGTTTTCATTCGATCCACAACTGTATGTGTACTTTTATGGACTAAAACAAAGGGAAACATTTGAGGGTGTTGTTGTTTATAGGTCATCATGCTGTGATCTTACTGGTCCGGCCCCCTTCAAATTTGGCCCTATGTGACCCCTGAACTAAAATGAGTTTGACACCCCTGCATTAAAGATGCAGTGTGTAAGATTTGTCATTTATCTGATAGGTCATATTTGCCCGTCATGCGTCAACATGAGAGAAAGAGAGAGAGAGAGAGAGCGAGAGAGAGAGAGCGAGCGAGCGAGAGAGAGAGAGAGTGTGTGTCAGAGCGTCAGTCGGTCACTGCGGCGCACACAGAGGCACGAACCTACACAAACACAGACTCCGCTCCTGTTCAAACTTATTCAACATCGTATCATCATTATCCACACCAACAGTCCCCCAAGCCCAACTAAGGGTGCACACGCAGTTGGTCTACACATCCCACCTCTGACACATGTTTGTAGCCGGGAGAGAGAGAGAGTGAGAGAGAGAGTGAGAGAGAGAGCGACGGACAGAGAGAGACACACACACACACAGAGGGAGAGAGAGCCGGAAAATGAAAAAGCCTCTCTTTTCTGCTGTAGTTTCAATAAAGATGGACACACACACACACACACACAAGCGTGAACGTTTCACTGACGTGACACTGAATTCAAAATGGCGGCCTCCATCAGAGGCAGGTGTATGTCATTGTGCTCTTTCACGGCTGGACGTCACGAAAAATCACACACTGTCCCTCTAAAATAAATATATAAGGTGAGATTAGTGGATCGTTCCACCCCTCGTATGTCATGGCTTTGTAACGTTTTGACAGTGACAAAAATGACCCACGCCTTCCAGGCGGCACCTTTAAGGGCTGATGGTGGGTTGAGAACCACCGATATGAGGCATCCCCAGTCAATCCCGTCCCTCTGCATCTCCCTCTCCAGACGTATCAGTCCAGTCCTGGCGGCCACTCGTCGTGCAGCAGTGAGCCGTCACCTCTCGGCAGCGCCAACAACAACGACAGTGGGGTAGAGATGGCCATGCACAGCGGGGGCAGCTTCGGGGACCTCAGCGTGCAGGACGAGAGCCCCCTGGTTGACTCCACCGTCCCTGCCGGGGCGCAGCTGGGTGGGATGGGGCTTCAGTTGAGGAGGGCCGTGGGTCACGGCGGTGGCGGGGTCACCATCAAGCTGGAGAACATCAAGAAGGAAAGGCTAAAGACAGTGAGGGACACCTGCCCCTGGGGCAACTCTGCACCACAGGGCCAACGCAACAGTACGAAGCTGCCTCCCATACCCGCAGTCGGTGAGTGTGAGGGGACCTACTTTGCTTTTCTTCACTTTCAGAGCTAAACGCGCGCTTGCAATGTTGAAATGTCATGGTCCAACGTTCATGAAAATGCATCTTAAACGCATGTTGGAGGGATCTTCTGGAGACTGTGGCAGCTTTGGCTGGAGCTGCGGAACCTGCAGTGGGACGGACGTGTGGCTAATGATCTCATATAGGACCAAGTTGCCCCGTAGGGACGTATTTACCGAGCAGAGACGTCCTGCCCAACTCTTGTGGGCGTGGACGTCATATTCAGGACCAGATTCAATCGTGTCATCTTCAGCCTCTACATACGATCTGGAGAGAGATCAGCCAATCAGGAGATAGTGGGAGGGGAGGGGGAGGAGCAAATCCGCGTCTTCTCTCAAGGAAGATGTTTTGGACTTTTAAAAGGGCTTGATTAGAAAGAAAATCCGAAACGTTCTGTTGAATATCTTAAAAGAGGCCAAAGAGGAAATAGAAGGTGTGCGAGGACTGAACGGTGTTATGCCACAGCCACAGTCCCGTCGTTTTGATTCAGAATAATGAATCATTTTTCGACATTAGTCGTTTAACTATGTTCTTTTCATTTTGTAACAGGTTCCCTGCTGGACAATTCCAACGTGATGAATAACTTAAGTGGTCAGCACAACAGTCGCGTGGTTGACCAGCTCTCATGTGAAGTGACGCTGCTCAACCAGTTGAACGAGCGGCGTGACAGCACCACCAGCACCCTCAGCTCCGCTTACACCCTCAGCCGCCGCTCCTCCGGCATCTCACCCTGCTACTCCAGCCGTCGCTCCAGCGAGGCGTCCCAGTTCGGCGGCAATCGCCACAACAACATCAGTTCCGCCGACTCCTACGACCCAATCTCCACCGATCTGTCCCGCCGCTCCAGTGAGGCCAGCCAGTGTGGAGGTGGAGGAGGGGGCGGCGGCGGCGGCGGCGGCGGTCTCCCAAGCCTTCTCAGTCTGACACCGGCTCAGCATTATCGGCTCAAGGCGAAGTACGCAGCCGCCACCGGTGGTGCTCCTCCCACTCCTCTTCCAAACATGGACCGGATGAGCCTGAGGACACGTATGGCTTTGTACAGCGACTCCCAGGACGCCTCGTCTCATCCGTTCCCTCAGCCGCCCTCTGGAACCGCACCGCGACGCTGCAGTGATATCGGGTACGGCGCACAGAGCATGATGCCCCACGAGGTACCCGCCAACCTTCCGCGCCGCGCCAGCGACCCGGTGCGCCGTCCCACGCTCGATCACCTCTCGTTCCCGAGGGTCCAGCGCTACAACAGCATGAACAGCATGAACCCCAACAGCGGCCCGTCGGCTTTCGAACGCCACCAGGCCCTGGCCATGCAGGGCTACACCCGCTCTGATGGCAGCCTGCAGAGGTACCCGTTTGCCCCCAGACCTCCGAGCATATCCGAGAATGTGGCCATGGAGAACATGGCGGTGGACGGAGAGCAGAACGGGGAGGACGACATTGTGCTTCCGGATGACGTGGTGCAATACCTCAGGGCCCAGAATTCCGGCCACCCGGCGGACAACCCGGGGCAAGCGGACTATCACTCGAACACTCAGGGCTACCAGACAGGCCTGCTCCCGCCACCAGCATCCTTTCACTCCCAGCGGAGGATGGCGATGGTGGATGCCACCATGCCGCAGTCAGGCCCGGTGTCGGACCACCTGAAGAAGAACAACATGCCGGTGCAGTGGAACGAGGTGAGCTCAGGGACGGTGGACTCGGCCACCAAGCTCCCCAGGCAGCAGCAGCATCCTCTCAGGGGGAACCTCGCTGTTGTTCAGCAGAGACACAATTTTGGACCCTTCCAGACGCAAGGTCTGGGCCTAGGGGGCAACCAGCAGGTCGCACCTATGAGTCAGATCATGTCCGTGCAGGGCTACGCCAACCACAACAGCCAGAGGATGACCAACATGAACCACCAGCAGATGCAGCAACAGAGGCAATGCAGCAACCTGAGCGAGCAGATGAGTCCTCAGCAGGGGTACGGCCAAGAGGCCATTCCTAATTCTTTAGCCGGGAGCACGAGTGTGAAACCTGCTCGCAGCCTCGCCATGGATCCGGCTCTGCAAACCTGCAGAGGGAGGACTCAGGCAGACGGGTATCCTCACGTGAACCAAGTGGATCTCCAGCAAAGTTATAATGTGCATCCTCAGCAGCAGCAGCAGCAGCAGCAACACAGCAACAACATGCACAACGGAGGCAGAGGAATGTTACAGCCCCGCCCTCCCGCAGAGCCCAAGACGTTTGCCAGACAACAAGGAGGATCCAGCCTGATGCAACCCAGTCAAATACCCAAGCATGACACATCCGAGGCGAGCCCCAAGAGGCCGAGTGGGTCGGTGGCCCACAACAACAACAACAACAACTCTGAAAACTCCTCTGTGTTCTACACGTGTCAGGTTCAGATGTTTGAGCCAACGTCCGTAAGCTTCGACGCCCCCATGTCCCCCTCCGACGGCCAGCCTCCTGCTAGCAGCAACGCTGCTGCTGCTGCTGCCGCTGCTGCTGCTGCTGCCGCGGCTGCTGCTGCACATAACATGGCCTCCCCGGGAGTCAACCAGGTCTCCAGCAGCACGGTGGATTCGTCCACCGGTGGCGGCGGCAGCGGCGGTGGCGGCGGCGGCGGCGGCGGCGGCGGCGGCGCGACAGGCCTGCTCCCGCCACCAGCATCCTTTCACTCCCAGCGGAGGATGGCGATGGTGGATGCCACCATGCCGCAGTCAGGCCCGGTGTCGGACCACCTGAAGAAGAACAACATGCCGGTGCAGTGGAACGAGGTGAGCTCAGGGACGGTGGACTCGGCCACCAAGCTCCCCAGGCAGCAGCAGCATCCTCTCAGGGGGAACCTCGCTGTTGTTCAGCAGAGGCACAATTTTGGACCCTTCCAGACACAAGGTCTGGGCCTAGGGGGCAACCAGCAGGTCGCACCTATGAGTCAGATCATGTCCGTGCAGGGCTACGCCAACCACAACAGCCAGAGGATGACCAACATGAACCACCAGCAGATGCAGCAACAGAGGCAATGCAGCAACCTGAGCGAGCAGATGAGTCCTCAGCAGGGGTACGGCCAAGAGGCCATTCCTAATTCTTTAGCCGGGAGCACGAGTGTGAAACCTGCTCGCAGCCTCGCCATGGATCCGGCTCTGCAAACCTGCAGAGGGAGGACTCAGGCAGACGGGTATGCTCACGTGAACCAAGTGGATCTCCAGCAAAGTTATAATGTGCATCCTCAGCAGCAGCAGCAGCAGCAGCAGCAACACAGCAACAACATGCACAACGGAGGCAGAGGAATGTTACAGCCCCGCCCTCCCGCAGAGCCCAAGACGTTTGCCAGACAACAAGGAGGATCCAGCCTGATGCAACCCAGTCAAATGCCCAAGCATGACACATCCGAGGCGAGCCCCAAGAGGCCGAGTGGGTCGGTGGCCCACAACAACAACAACAACAACTCTGAAAACTCCTCTGTGTTTGAATGCGATGTTTGAGCCAACGTCCGTAAGCTTCGACGCCCCCATGTCCCCCTCCGACGGCCAGCCTCCTGCTAGCAGCAACGCTGCTGCTGCTGCTGCCGCCGCTGCTGCTGCTGCCGCGGCTGCTGCTGCACATAACATGGCCTCCCCGGGAGTCAACCAGGTCTCCAGCAGCACGGTGGATTCGTCCACCGGTGGCGGCGGTGGCGGCGGCGGCGGCGGCGGCGGCGGCGCGGAACACGCCCAGATCGACTTTGACACCATGCTGGACGACGGGGACCACTCCAGCCTGATGTCAGGGACCCTGAGCCCGGGTCTCCTGCAGAGCCTCTCCCAGAGCTCCTCGCGCCTGACCACACCCCGTAACTCTGTCACCCTGGCGTCTGTCCCCGCCGGGATCGGCAACATGGCCATCGGTGACATGAGCTCCATGCTCACGGCGCTGGTCGAGGAAAGCAAGTTCCTCAATATGATGAGCTGAGAGCAGTCCGACACCCCCACGGCCCCCCATGCTACATCAGGAGTATAGAGACCACACATGAAAGCACTGATCCGACAATGCAAAACTGCTCATTTCAGACTCGTTCCATTATCCATTGTACATACGTTTTTCTTTCAGATTATAATATGTTACGTGACGTGGAATTTGATAGCGACTATAGCAAAGGACATGTGTTAAAAAGCCATACTTTTAAACCACAATATACGATTGTCCCGGATATGGATCCACAAACAGCTGCCATTCAGTATTTGCTATTTTGAAAAGCCCTTTACAAAGCGGTGCACTGAGAGCAGTTCACGTTGTGCCTTGCTCAAGGGTGAAAACCAGGACATGATCTGTAGACATCAGGCTGATAGTTCCTCATGAAGACCTGTATAGATTATACTGTATGGTACTTGCTTTAAGTTATGCCACAGACTTTTGATGTTTGAACTAGGGCTGTCAATTTCTTTTAAAGTGCATCGACAACAAAGGCTGAACCAGGTCGCCTCTTGGTTTATTGGTATGGGACATAAATGGAGAGTGAGCAGCAGAAGTAAAGAATGAACCTTTGTAAGTAGCCAAGTTTAAAACTACCACATGATTCAGGGCAACAGTTGCAGTTTTGTATCCAACTTGTTTTCCGGCAAATCCACAGAACTGCAGCTTCTCATGCTTTCATCTTGACTTCCCATCACATTGTGCTCGCAGCACCAGGACAGAGAGCTCAGGGTTAGAGCCATAACACTCTGCATGATACTGAATAGAGATATTGATCCGTGCTCAAAATGATTTACTCCTTATTCAGTTTACACATGCACATAGATTTGAGCTATCTTGAAGCATAGTTTGGGGAAATGTTTTGTCTCATTTGATTTGAGTCAGGGGTGCCAAACCTTTTTTATTTCAGGGGCCACATATGCCCCGATTGAATCTCAAGTGGGCAGGGCCAGTGAAATGATAGCATAACAAACCAATACACTTTTTTTTTAATGCAAAAAAAAGTACATTCTGAAAATGTTCACATTTAATGAACTATCTTTCTATAAAACATCATGAACAACCTGCATTATGATAATTGTACTTTTATCAAACAAATATCTTATGTAATTGTTTGTAAAATTTAATCTAAAGCAGGGGTGTCAAACTCGTTGTAGTTTATGGGCCACATACGCTCCAATCGGATCAGGAGTTGGACCCTGTGGCTGGCTGATTCTGGCCCGCGGGCCGTTTGTTTGACACCTCAGATCCAGAGCGTCGTACAACACAAGCAAAGGTCCAGACAGAAGGGACGGAATAAGGCGCTGACACCTTTTTCGCAAAGTCATTTCACGGGCCAGATCGCACCCTCTGGTGGGCCGGTTCTGGCCCGCTAGCCATATGTTTGACACCCCTGATTTAAAGGTCCAGTATGTACGAATTGGTGGCATCTTGAGGTGAAGCTACATGTTGTATCTATCACCCTTCTGGGCATTGCAGGAGAACCCCTGGTAGACTTTAAAACTTTAGTGTGTCCACGCTGGGCTACTGTAAAAACATGGCGGCCCCCGTAGAGAGGACCCGCTCCTCATGTAAATATACATTAATGGGCTCATTTAAGGGTAATAGAAAAAAAGAATACATTTGGGTGATTATAAATCCCTGAAAAGTATGTCAGTATGTAATTGTTTTGAATTATCTTTAGAAGTTATGAAAATGAGCAAAATCTTGTACACTGCACCTTTAAGTCAATTTGTTGTAATATTGCCCGATCAGATCTGTGAGAGCTCGATTTGACTAAACAAGATGTTCGACAGCCCAGATTTGCGTCCATGTGTTGTTGTATTACACAACGAGAGATCTGCGAGTGTCGCTCCACAAACGGCAGGTTTGACAGCCCTAGTTGAAACACGAGCTCGTACAGAACCAGTGTCCACGCTCTTTAAGCGCTCTCTGATCACGGCCGGAGCTCTCGGGGCGACGTCACCCATGAACCCTGAAACGCATTTCCTTCTTCGCCCTCCGGATCAGAGGAATCATCTCTCCGCGCTCCCGTCTCACAGGGGTAAATAATTGGAAAGGACAAGGATCTGCCTCTGTGTCGGCCGACCGGGGACCAGGAACCGCTGTGTGTGATGAAGAGCTCTCTCTAAAGGAATACACAAGTACCTCTGTGTGTTCTCAGTGGAGATCCGACCCTAATTAACACATCCACGCTGCCTCCCTTCACTGCTTCCCATGGGCCCCGCATGGGCTGCGCGTGAACTGCGGAGAGACCATGAAGGGACTTTGCTAATGAAACCAGTCAGTCCTGTCTATTCCTTCATTTTACTATGTTTGCTGAATTTTTGAATAGCCTCTTTAAAGGTTTATACTACCATTCACTTATATAGTCGACGTGTGAGTGTGTGTGTGTGTGTGTGTGTGTGTGTGGCGGAGAGGGGAGGGGAGGGGGGTGGGGTTTGTATGTGTGTATATAGCTTTTGTACATTTCAAATAAAATATCTTTGTTTTTTTGTTTATCCCGTTTTAAAGGGCTTGGTGCCTCCTTCTTTTGAAATCACATGCTGTGGGGCCCCTGGGGGCCACATCAATGTCAGACCAGTACGCTTCAGTAGAAATCATGCGTGATGGGTCAGCAGCAGTGCGCTCAGTGTGTAGCGCCACTGGTAATATATGTGTGAAAGATGCACAAATGGCCCAATTAGAATGAATGGAAGTGATATTTTAATTTCGCAGTGAAAACTGTAATTATTAAAAGGTCCAGTGTGTAGAATTGTAATGTTTGATAGAGGGGAAAACGTACGGAAAGATCTTGCAGCAGAGTATAAGCGCGTTGGGAGGTGGGAGGAAGGGAGAACCTACAATAAATAATATCTTAAACATTGTAATAAATTATGCAGAAAGCTACAAGAAAGCGAACAAATCACCTATAATTTGACAGCGGTTTCAGCAGGGATGTGCGGAACAGTGAAAATGGCTGATTGCTTCTGCCACTGGAATCTCTTATTCTCTCAGAGAGAGGCCGGGAGGAACATCGCCTGAGCGCGATGACACTGGGCAGGGGGAGGGGGCGGGGGGGGACAAGAAGAAGAAAGGGAGTGGGTGCTCCACTGAGAAACACAGGTGAAGACGACTTCATACCGAATGAGGGTGCGCACGTTAACACGTCTGCTGTTTGAACCTGGTTCTTTGATGGATCACAACACCTGGGATCTGGAGAGCGAGCTCCGAAAACGGATCCAAACTACAACGGCATGAAACTGCGTTTGCAATCAAACACTCGAATTCCCTTTCTTTCAAAGTGATCCCAGTTCGGACCAGTTCTGAGTTGCCTCACAGGTGTGAGTGATGGCCCTCGTTAGGGCCCTTCAGATCGCTCAGCCACCTGGACCCAATCAACCTGAGCAGTATCACCTGGAGCTGACGTCAGGATATAAGAGCACACGTGTCTGTCTCTGCCCAGCATCTGCATCCTCCAACCGGTTCTGCTCAGTTCACCTTATTGTTGATGTCGTCCGTCACGTATCTTTAACTTGCCCTGTTTGTCTCATTCACTCCATCAAAGCCAGTCAGCTGCTTTGTGACATGTATTTGTAGGCAGGGGGTTTAAAGAGAGAGAGACATGAACTTGGAACAAAGCAATGCCAAGTGGCCTGGCACTGACACGTTTTTTTTTTCCCAGATCTGTTTTTGTCCAAATAATTCTAGAACTGTGTCTTACGCCGGACTGCAGTGTGAAGGGTCCGAGGCCCCGGTGTGACCCGTGGGCGCAGTAGAAGCACATGACCTCTGACACAGCTCAGTGTTTAAGGACGTGACAATACAAAGACGTGGAGTCAGAGAAGCGTGTTTTTTGTTATTATGAGCTCGAGGCAGAGTTTAACTCTGGAGGCAGAGTTCAGCCTGTCTTGTTGTTTCTCCCCAAATGCGTAAGAAAGAGGCGTCGAACATCAGACCCCCAAGATGACTTTACAGAGAATGATGAGATTACAGAGAAGACATTAACTGCGGTTATTTTAAATAAAAGTTATTAGCTATTTCCATTGGGGGGGGCGTACACAACACCATGTACTTTTTTTGCACTTAAAGGTGCAGTGTGTAAGATTTCGGTCGTATTGAATCCCGATACAGGTTCACACTGCATCAAACTGAGGTCACATTTCAAAAAATCCCATCTGCATCTGATTCCGAACCACATATGAAAGTGGCCCAACTCTGAAGATCAGATCTGGATCACATGGGCTTGCAGTGTGAACATAGTGGGTGGGGCCATCATCACAATTGAATGTAGATTTTCATCAAGTAGCAGATTCAGGACATTTTCCATCATTTGCCAGATCGTCACAATTTTCCTTATTATTGATTTTTGGGCGTTTTCTAAAACGAGTCACCAAAACACAAAATCTGAAGAACAACTTTTAATATTTGCATTTTGTCACTTACATATTGTCGTTTGAACAGGGGGCACAGTGAAACCCGAATCAGCTTTTTTGGCCAAGGAATTTGGTTTCGGCATCGATGTCACTGACAGAATGAACAGTAGAAACATACCAAAAATCTAAGATCAATAGAGACAAATGTTATGGTATAGATAATAGATAATACATAGATAAATGTAAGATGTTTTCAATGATCTTATTGAATGATTACAACATAAATGTACGCAACAAAACTTGTTTGGGCCCCTGGGTTTCTTATGTGGCCCCCCCTGGGAAAACAATTGCCCCCTTCCCTCCAGAGATTCTTGCCCTTTGAAGCAGCACACCACACTCCAACATGTCAGAGATGTGCAGCGACAGGAATAGGAAGCGTCGTATCTCTATCTGTGGAATCCTGTTCCTCTCACTTCAGCTGTGTGGACGCTGTGCCGTGTCGGTGTCCACTCTGTCCGAGGCATTCGGAGGAAATCAGCTGTCGCCTGGTGACATTCACACCCCTCGCCGAGGCTGAGCGCAGACAAAACAGCCCCCATCACAGGGGAGAGGGGTCACGTTAGTGAAAGACTGCTGTCCTCAGCCGACCCACATGGAGATCCTCAGAGTCGCTGGTGTAATACAGTGTATATGTGGAGTCCGTTGCGCAGTGATCACCCCGAAACCTTTCACTTTGAGTTTGACAAACCAGACGGACAACTCCATAACAATGTGCTACCATGGAAACTAAAGCTTCCCTATTATTGAACAGCTCTGTTTGATTGTTTTTTTAAATTTTTTGATGAACCAGGACACATCCCATTGAGGTTAAGAACATCTTTGTCTGGCCAATAGTCAGCAGCACATTCAAAACATTGTTACACAGTGAAACACAAACAGACAATTGAAAGTAAAATCAAACTGAATAATAATAATAACATTTACAAGCAAATTATGAAAAATGTAAATAACCCCCTCAACCTGGTCTTTATCTTCATGGTCCAGTGAGTCACACAGAACAATACAGTTGAGCAATGATACATGTACATGTCCATTACTGCTACGTTTACATTTCCATCAGGAGCAGATCCTCCTCCTAATATCTTTGTATTTCTGCAACTAAGCAACAATCATTCTGTCAGTCTGTTTACACCAAGTCATCCACGCTCAGGTCATGTGACGTTCAGGTCAGCATGTGTGGGCAGTTTAAAATGATCGTCCAAGGGAAATAATTGCAGAGCATGAGCTGCAGCCGTTTTTTTATCGCACAAAAACAAGAGCAAAGCATAGATTCAAGCTTTATTGTCATTACAACAATACAACGGAATCGGAGCAGAAATCCTAAAAAAAAAGTGCAAGAGATCTATGAATGAATGAATAATACAGTTCTGCATAAGTATTCCTATACACACGTGCGCGTGCGGAGTAAAAACAGATCAATTGCATTGCACCAGTCCTGAGGCAGATTGTTTTCAAAGTGAACTGTTAAGTGCACAGATGGCTCTGGGATAAAAAAAATAAAAAAAATGTTTCTCAGTCTATTTATTCTTGGTTTGATTGTCCTGTAGTGTCCTAAAGTTCTGAAAAGTAGCGCAAACCTTTCGTTTAAGTAAGGAGTATTTACCCCTTGACTTCACTCAACTCATTCATGGAGACCTATACATTCTCCCCCACCCTATGTTTTCGTTTTCAATTTTTGGGGGAGTTCATTTCATTAGGGTGAGAATTGGCTGCTGTCGGAGAGGCACTGCGCTCTGACTGGAAAAGGCTCTGTGAGGATGTGACGTCTGCCTCAGTTCGCTCGGGCCGTTCTCCGAAGCGTCCCGTGGCAGCAGCGTGGCGCAAACGCTGAATGATGCCACGGCAACATGGTGTGAGAACTCAGAGGGAGATCCGCACGGATCCACGTTTCGCACGAACGGGACCCACGACTTTGAATGTAACATGACCCTACGTGATGTGTGGAGCAGAGTGGACATGTCGCGTGCTGCGCTTAATGAGATTCCTGTGTTGTTGTGTCTGACCTGGGAATCCTGCTGCTGTCACTCACGTGTCAAAGGAGAATTCCCGAGAAGGTCTGGACTCTATTTCGTGCGAAATACCTTATATAATATGTCACATCTGGACGGAGCAGTTCAATGTTCCCCGCTGTCGATACGGACAGTATTCCATTGTTTGATTGGACGAGCTGTTTAGTAAGAACTGCGAGACATTTGCTGCCTTACACGTCTTGTTTGAGGACCTTTGGTTCGTTAAAAAAAAAAAATACGAAAGCAACAGACACTTCACCCGATTGTATTGTTTTATCCTTTGGATATGTAATATCAGAGTTCTGGAGTGTGTCATAATTTGACCTTTGACCTCTAGGGCCAGGTCATCATAATAAAGCGATCGCCTGGCTGCTGCTGCTATTATGCCTCTGTCCGCTGGCTTGACTCAGATTGTCATCAAAGGCTTCCTGCTCTGCGCTCAGAGCCCACCGAGATCAGAGGGACGTGACCCCAGCTCGGGTCGGGGTTACCTACTGCCGCACCAGAGCTGTGGCCCTGGGGCCCGGGGGCCGAAGGTGGCCCCTCTAAATTCTGGAAATGCAAGAGTTATGATGGACCTTCACGGAGCCGAGGGGACGTCTGTGATGAAGGCCAGCATTGTGGCCCTCCTTCAGGGTGTGAGGGTCCGGGGTCAGTCCCTAACCCGGATCGTGACCCCTCCTAGGTTGTCCTCTGTTGCCGGCCCAACCGGGGGTCAGATGCTGAGAGAAGTGCGTCATGAGTGGGCCGCTGAGGAATGTGATGGTTTGATTGAAGTCAGAGGGATCTTCTGATGAATGGCTCATGTGGGCGGAGGGAGTGGACGACCTTGTCTTAGCTTTTAGTCGGCAACGCTTCTTGAAGACATCTCTGGCTCAGAGGATGGACGTCCACTCATCCCCCTCAGCCACTGCTTTCGAACGAAGGCTGTCTCGCTCTTTAATCGCTCTTTGGCGTTGAAAATTATAATGTAATATATTGGAAAATACATTTTAACGCATCGAAAGGGGCAACATATATTTGACAATACGTGTCAGTATATGTATGTCTTATGTCTTTGCTTCCTCAAGAATATATTGCAAACTATAAATAATGCACACCATATATCTAAGATAAGATAAATAGTTGAACTGGAATGAATCAAATAATATATATTCTTACATATTTCACAATATAAATGAATTTGTCGATAATTTGTATATTGTTCAATGTATAGAGAATATATCATATATTAAATGTTAAACATATTTTTCAATACATGTAACAGAATAACATATCTATAACAGACATATTCTAATGTAAGCATGTTTTCACTTTTCATAATACTGTAATATTCGAATGTAATATAAATACATAAAATACTGTAAAATGAAAAAAAAAAAACGAGTATAAAATAAAACTTGATTTTGCAGTTAAATTGATTCAAATGATATTTTTTTAAAAGCTTGAAATTAACATTTTGGGTTGACACGTACAAACCATATATCTATACCCGCCTTATGTTCAGCCCTTCTCTTCGAGAACATGGGTTCAGAACCGAGTCCGAGGAGACATCACATAACTCCCGTCTTGGCTTCCTTACACTGGCTGCCAGTGGAAAGTAGAATAGATTTTAAAATCCTAATTCCTACCTACAAGGCCCTGAGTAATCAAGCCCCGTCTTACATTACATTTCTTGGTTATCATGCTCTGATTTGACTGGCACAGCCCGAAATCATGTGACCCCTGAACTAAAGTGGGTTTGGTACCAGTCTCACGTTCACTCCTGTAGCAGTGGAAAAGGAAGGCGCTGGGTGCAGACCACAGGGTGTATGGGCAGTTCCTCCATGTTCCTTTGGTTTGGCTCCTTGACATTTCCTGCAGGCCACACTGACCAGAGCTCCGCCTCCTCCCAGCCCTGTGCAAACCTCCTCGGCGCAGCATTTTCGGCCTCCACTCGGCAGTCACATGCCAAATAGTGGGAGTCCTCCTCCCCAAACCTGAACTCTTGACCCCGTTCCAGGCTCGGAAGACAGGCCTCGGTCCGTGCTGATGTTGATGGACCAGTATTTTTACATCCTCGATACCAGTCATTATGTAGTGGAGACGTCAAGTAGCACTACAATTTGAATAGCTGAGCACAGCTCTGAAAAAAAGCCCGTACATGTCAATTGAACCCCTTCAACCCTGCGCTCTGATGTTTCCTTTGGTTAGTCACACGGACCTGGAGTCACTCACAAGCACTTAGGAGAGCGATGAGCCTCATGCCATCGTAAATCACTTCCGCTCCATGCTGCGATTTAAAGAAACCTACCACACAGCTCTAGGTTCGGGTACCTGTAAAGGTGCAGTGTGTACGATTTCCATCGTTTTTGTCCCTTCTAAAAAATATGACAAAACATTACATATTGACATTTTCGTTCATTTATAATCATCTAAATACAGGATTTGTAATGAGCCCTTTGACGTAAAGTCACATGAGGAGGGGGGGGGGGGGGGTCCTCTCGACGGGGGCTGCCATGTTTTTACAGTAGCTCAGAGTGGACGCGCTCGACATCTTTTGAGTTTGAGTTGATCCGAAGTCGACCGCGGGTTCTCCTGCCTGGTCACAACGGTGAGGGTGCGGTGATGGATACAACAGGCAACTTCACCTCCAGATCCCACCAAATCGTACACACTGCACCTTTAAGACTCAGTCCTGTGACATGGGTTTAACACGGGGCCCCGGCCGCCGACCGTCTCCAGTATCATGTGTTGAACTCCTCTGTTTTGCAGCGCTGGACACAGGAAGAGAGGATCTGATGCAGCAAGAACAGAGGCCAGACAAAACTCGGATTGTTTCCTCCCATACAATGAATAATGAATAATGCTACACAGGCCAAACACAGCTCCTGTTAGCAGACACAGCAGGTCTGTGTGGGACGCTGAACCACTGTGCTGCTGTTCAGGGGAGGGAACACGCAAGAGGGGGAATTGTTCTATTTTGAGGAACAATGACATCCTCCTGTCTTTTCACCGAAAGCAGTAATGAAGCAATGGAGATATGAAAACCATGGCGAGTTGGTGGTAAGATCATTTCTGTCACACATAAAAATATTACAAAACAATTACATCGCAACATTGTTATCAATATATAATCACCTAAATGTTTTCTTTTTTTTCCCCCATCAGCCTTAAATTAACCAATTAATGTACATTTACATGTGGGGGTGGTCCTCTGTACAGGTGCCGCCATGTTTTTACAGTAGCCCATAGTGGACATACTAAACATCTTCTGAGTTTTGATAACAACTAGGTTCTCCTGCGTGCTCAGAGGGCTGATGGTTAGGTGATGGATACAACATGCAACACACGGTTGAATTTAAAGTTTCATATTAGGGGGTGGGGCCCATTTATTTGACATATTTGAACATTTTAAAAACTCAATAGTTGCTCTCCCTGGTAATTAGTCAGTAACTTTTTGGCAGGAGTTACTTGTGACTATAACAAGTTCCAGTAACAGGCCCAACACTGCTTCATACACAGAAAATAAAGGGTGAATTCAACCGCATGTATCAAACGAGTCAAGCTGTAATTGTCATTGTCGAGCTGTAATTGAATTAAAACTCATTCTTTTATTCTTGTAGTTCAACTGAACAACAAATTCGGCCATATAACCTGGGACACTAAATGTTTGAAACCTAGTATCTATGGTTTCATTAACATCCACTGCTGCATGCACCTTTTAATATCTCAGCTAATATTCAGCGTAGGAAATCCAACATGGCTGCAGAGCAGAGCTGTGTCTCTGCTGCTGGACGGGGGAAGACAACACTTTCACTACACTTGGCTTTTAGTGCAACTCAGATCCAGTGTTAAACTCCTGGCTCATATCTTGGCTTTTAGCACTTTGAAGTGTCAAAACATCCCATCGGAGGTGAAAAAGCATTATCACACGTCTGATCTGCTGCTACATGGAGAAGGGGTGAGGAGGAGCGTCGTTTAGTCTGACAGCAGCAGATTTCTGCCCAACGCTCACATAAGACCGACGTACAGGACGTCATAGGATCAGAGCCCAGCGTCGCCGCAAACCACTGATCGAAACATCTCTGATGCGCCGGGCAACTCGAGGATTAAGAAAAGTCATGATCTTTCATTTGTTCCTTTGATCATGTCATGCTCTTTAGCTGAGTCAGCTTCGCTGAAAACACTGTCACCGGTTGGTGCTACTCATTTTACATCGCAAATGAAATGGATCAACCCTCAGATATTACGCTGACCTTGCAGAAATGATGTCAAATGATGAATGTCGTCTCTTTGTCGCTTGAAAATACATATTTTTTCTAATAAATCGTTGTCACATTTTTGTCACGGTGACAAATACGCACAATATATTGACGCATATTGAAAATGATCATGTAATATATTGCAAAATAAATGTGAGAAGAAAATATATCTTCCTCTTTCAAAATAGGAAGATAACTTTTCTTCTTCAAACATATATTTGCAAAATATAAAAAATGCCATACATCTTAAACGTCCGATGTTATAATGTGTATATTGTTCAGTATAATTGAATTTCTAACAATATATTTCACTACATATGACAATAACACAAAAGTCTAATATGAGCACATTTTAGTTTTCATATTTCTATAATCTCTTATACGGTGAAATACAGTAATTTTGTATTTCAATTCATGAAAGAAACTCGAATATTAATGAATATTTTACATACAATGTACATGTATTATGTTCCGTGAGGGGGTAGTGTAATGTTAAATAGGGCTTGATGATGATGAAGCATATTTAGTATTCATTGATTTTTCATCGCAACTGTTGTCACCGCAAAAGTGTCAAACCGAACTCGAGTTTAATCAGTAATCAATATGTCGAGTGCTCCATGTTTGGTCTCTAAACTCCTGGGCAGGACATGAAAGCCTGTGAGTGAGTGACAGTGCTGATGGAGATGTCATCTGAGCTGGCAGCAGCAGCGCTGCTGTGGGCCCCTGAGAGTGAAAGCGCCGCTCTGTGCTTCTCTTTGTGCCAAATCAGAAATCCTTCCCTCTCCTCCGGCCGCATATCTCTCTGATCGTCGTTCCAGGAGCCAGACCCGGTCCGCCGCCGCACTTCCAGACCATCACACCCCCTCTCTCCTCCGTCCATTAGTAATCCGTGGAGGGAGCTTTAGCTGAAAACAAACAACAACAAACAAAAGAGCAAAGTGGGGCGAGGAATGTGGACGGGGGGTGGTGTGGGGGGGGGGGGGGGGGGGGGCCCGGGGGACCGCCGAGGGGGGGGGGGTCTTAAGGGGGGGGGGGGGGGGGGGGGGGGGGGGGGGGGGGGGTGCGGAGGGACGAACTTCTGTGTGAAATAATTGCGAGGAACAATTTCAAACAGATGTCTGTTTGGACTTGGCCCTGGGCTCGTGTCCCTGTTTAAATATAGTGATTTGATTGGAAAACAAGCAGCGCGAGATGGGCTGGCAGCCAGCCGCGCCATTCGGGGGTGGGGGTGGGGGGCTCCCTAATGACCCCCGAGGGTCGAGGGGTCGCCGGAGTAAAAGCAGATCAGAGAGGATGTGAGGCAAGCGGCCAGGACAGGGCCCATAAATCTAGTCCATTCTCAGAGGAAGCCATCTTTTTTTTTTCTTTTTTTTTTTCACCATCAGAATTAAAATACAATCACAATCGTGGCATTGTGCTCCCACCAGGGGTTATAATTCAAAGCTTGCAGACAGAGCTGGGAGGTCGGGTGGTAGTGGACTTCAGGGAGGAAGGTCAACGGGGTCGTGTATTTTAGGCTCAATGAGAACTGTTGCTGCAGAGCTGTGGGAAACTCCTCGGCTAAAGGTGCAAAGCGTGTACGATTTGGTGGCGTCCAGAGGTGAAGTTGCGTACTGTGTCCATCACCTCACCCTCACCCTTCTGATCATGTGGTCGGCATCGGGTGTCATTCCAACCCAAAAGATGTTTCGTCCGTCCACTCTGGACGACTGTAAAAACATGGCGGCCTCCATAGAGAGGACGCCCTCCTCGTGTAGATATACATTAATGGCTCATTTTAAAGGTAACGGGAAAAATGAATAAATAATTTATATATATATATACTTGATTATAAATTCATAAAAATGTGATACGTATGTAATTGTTTTGAAATATTTTTAAATGATAGAAAATGACACACTGGGCCTTTTAAAACATATAATCAAATCTATAGGAAAACTGTTGTTCACGAAGCAGGTGTGATGATGTAATCCGCCTTCAAATTCACACTAAGTTGATTCCAATCTCTTAAATCCACTAAGTGATGGCTGCATCATGAATGTGGTGGGAACGGCATCTGTGAGGGCAAATCTCGAATGGCGGCGACGGCCGTTAAAGTTTTCCTTCCAATTTTCAGCCGGCTCAGCGTTTCACAGATGTGCTGGTGTCGGACAGAGACAGCTGCACTTTATGGCAAAACGCTGCAGGATGATCAGGATCGTTTACATCCCCGCTGACCGCCGAGGGAACACATGTGCCTCTCACTTCATCAACAATAATAACTTCATCGGGCTGCCAGAGGAGAGGAAGAGTGTGGAGATCTGATCTTTCTTCTTTTTTTTTTTTACTTCACAACAAAATACTTTGTCAGAGCGAAATGAGCGGAGATCAGTGTTTCGCAGCCCTGACACAACTGGATCACATTTCTAACTTATTCAACCACACCCAATACCTTCTACGTTTCGATCAACATTTCTATCTTTAAAATAAACGAAAGCAACACTTTTCATTTGGATAGAGAAAAACTTTTGACGACAGTGAGCATCAGTAGTCAAGAAGCAACATGGTGTATTGAAAGAAACCCATCCCTTAAACCAGCGATTCTCAACTGGTGGGTCGCTGCCCTAAAGTGGGACGTGAGCACATTTTCAGTGGGTCATGAGCCTTTGACTAGGTTAAAAAGGTTAATCCTATGCGCTTTTATTTTGAAGGGCATTTTCTATGCATTGGAGTGCCGTTCGTTCACACTCTTAACAGGAAGTGGCGATGATGCCCTGTAATGCGAACAGACACCCGCCATTTGACGGATAGTAGCAAACCAGCAAAGTTCGTTTACATGTAATGGTGGAATGTAAACAGGACACAGACTAAATGAAATATGAATTTCAAAATACATGTCTCACAGAAATGTGAGAAGCTGAACATTTTCCTGGATTTGGGTCGTGGCTCGTCGTCATGGGGTGATGGTGGGTCCCAATCCCAGACGGGTCGAGAGCCGCTGCTCTGAAGCCGCGCCTCCACTCGCTCCACACAAACCCCCTTTCACCACAATATGCTGACCAAATGACACACTCCCTCCCGGAATGACCCCGTGACCCCTCACCATGGCCTCCTGCAGATCACTTACACACATATGTCGCACTGGCACATTTACTCTGGTCTAACGTGACTCAATCCATCTTGACTGACGAGACGGGGAAGACAGAAACACTGACAAAGAACAGTGTTTGTCAGACAGTTGTATTTACAACGTCCATGTAATTTAGGCAGGCACAGGAAGTTACTCTTTGTTGATGTGCTGCAGAATACATCAACCATCATCTTCGTAGATATTTGATCATTTGAATCGAATGGGATGAAATGCATTATATCTTTGGAAATTGTGTTGACTTACAAGTTAAAGGTGCAGTGTGTAAGATTTCAGTCATTCTTAAGTCACTCAAAATGATATACTTACATTTTTACAAATGTAGAATTACTTGAATGTATGACGTTTATTTCACATTACCCCAAAATCCGCCCTTTAATGTGTATTTACATGACAAGCGGGTCCTCTCTATGTGGGCCGCCATGTTTTTACAGGAGCCCAGAGACACAGGACATAGTAAACATCTTCTGAGCTTTCATGGAAGCTGAGGGCTATAGCTTCTCCTACATGCTCAAAAGGGAAGAGTGAGGTGAGGGAAACAATATGCAACTTCACCTCTAGAGGTCACCAAATCTTACACACTGCACCTTTAAGACGTTTGCGGTCTCGTGCTGTCCGAAAAATACCACTCGGACGTGAGAAGTGTGTCCTTTGTTGACCTCGTACGTCTCAGGTAACACCAAAGGTCCGCCTGGGCGACTCCCCCATGTTTGACAGAGGGTCCGTCCTCGAACCAGGGGGTTGGCGGTTCGACCAGTCATCCCCACTCTGCGTGCCGACGTGTCCTTAGGCAAGATACTGAGGCACATTAGTGCTGCGTGAATGTGGATGTGAACTGTGCTGTAAACTGCACAGTCATCAGAAAAGGTGCTACTTAACTAATGATCATTTACTTTGATGGTCAGTCTCCATCCAACCTCACGTTCCCCCACAACAAACTGATTTGTAGTGTCATCAAACCATCACACAACTGATGTTAATAACTACAGTTTGACTCAGGTGGCTTCTTAAGGTGTGATGACCTCTGACCTTTATATCAACTACTGGTCAAATCACATTTAACAGAGGAAACATAGAAATCTCAGGGAATAACATATACACATATTCCCAATTAGTGTTTGTAGCATTCTGATGAATGAATGCGCCAAGGATTTTGCCATTTCTTAATGGACAGCGCCCTCTTGTGGTGTGGTATAAGACATGACTCCATCAGGTGTAGACCCTGACCAGCAGGCAAGATTCTGATCAAATAACCTCTGTTAAAGGTGCAGTGTGTAAGATTTGGTGACCTCTAGGGATGAAGTTGCATGATGTATCCATCACCTCACCCTCAACCTTCTGAACATGCAGGAGAGCCGATGGTAGACTTCAGTCGTCATTAAAAGATGTTTAGTATATGCACTTTTACTACTGTAAAAACATGGCGGTCCCGATAGAGAGGACCTGCTCCTCATGTAAATATACATTAATGGGCTCATTTAAGGATAATGGGAAAAAAATGTGACATTCAGGTGATTATAAATTCATGAAAATATCAGTATGTAATTGTTTTATTTTTTAAAGTGACAAAATTGACCAAAATATCACACACTGCACCTTTAAGTCAAAACAGCCCAAAGTATCTGATGGTAACCAGGGGTTTGACCACATGGTGTCTGAAAAGAGATGAGGGAGGAGGTTTTAGGAGTTGTACTAAGCAGCTGGAGTGAGAATTGTATGTATTAGAACAGGGCCGTCAAACATATGGTCCCCGGGCCAAAACCGGCCTGCCAGAGGGTCCAATCTGGCCCGCAAGTGATTCATGGAACTTTTTTCAATTAAAGTAACTGCTATTTCAAATGTGTCCACTGGGGGTTGCACACAACAGTGTCAAGCAGTTGCCGATGTGTATTGGTAATGAAGTTGTGATTTTTGGTGTGATGGTCTGGTCCACTTGAGATCAACTTGAGCTGTATGTGGCCCTGAACTCAAATGAGTTTGACAGCCCTGTATTAGGAGGTTGTTTTGGTAAGCATGAGGCAAGGTGAAGAACATCAGACGAACTCAGAACTCAACAGAAGAAAACAAAGGCTGGTGTAAGACTGAAAAATATATATGTATTTTTGACGACAGATGTAAAACACATTGAATTCTGTCAGGACAATATTGGTGGTGCCTGAACGTGGTAAATACCTTAAAGCACATGCAAAGGCCACTGAGCTATTCTGTCACGGTCCTGCATTTCTCACTGACTGATGGACATGAGAAGAGAGGAGGGACAGATGCATCACACGGCCAATCTGAAATGTCATGACTCACAGATTTAAACCAGTAAAAGCTTCTTCTACAGATCCAGTTGCTGATATTAGAGACAATGTAGCTGCACAGTAGATAACCAAAGGAGGTGCTTCACTAGTTGGCTCTTGAGGTGATACGATCACCAACAGGAAGATTAATCTGTCATTGTGCATAAGGCCAGACAGGAAACAACCCCTCTATATGCAAAGATGTCCGCTCTAACCATACATGTCCGAAGAAGCAGCAATTTCAAAAAAGGACAAACATACAAAGTGAGTACAAATACATGGTCCTTCTTAAAATACTAGTTGATGAGATCTCTTTCACACACACACATAGATACGCACATACACACACACACACACACACACACACTACTTCTCCACCACCGTTAGAGTTAAGATAAAGTTCAACATTTACCATTGAATTTGGTCACACGATGACACTACAGTAATAACTGATAATGTCCAGCACCTTGAGTACCACAGAGTTTCTCTTCACACAGAAGAATCAAAAAAAGGGTGGAATCAGAATGTCAGTCCATGACGGCTGATATATGAAAATAAAAATGTGATTGTAGGAATTGCCTGGGACATCCCAACACTTAAGAAAATAAATAGTTTTCAATTGGAGGCACTGGGGTAGTTCAATGTCTCTGAAAGCTTCCAGATTGTCAAGTCGTTGAGATCCACAAACGCCACCTAGAGGGTATAAAGAAAAAAACAAGTAGGATTACAGAGGTATACAGAATTACAACAGTTAGACGAATAGTAGAATATAAATCTGTGTGACGTGGGTTTCACTGTCTACATACACAGAGTGAAACACGCAAGCCACAAACTAAAATCAACGATATGTGTCAAAGTCAAGAAAAGCTGAGTCATGACTTACATTGTGGTTGATGGTTGGATCACGAACACAAGCTTCCATTGTTGGGTGAGACAGTGTGTAGAGGAATAAGGCTTTCACACTGCTCACTGTCTTCTGGCAGTCTGTGGGTGGGCGAATGGACAGTCTTTAACACTGTCATCAATATTAAAATCATATTGGCTTAGCTACAACATCAATGACTTACTATTTTGATGGTTGGATTTTGACCCTTTTTTAGTCAATAAAATTTAAAAGAGTTGCGTGATCCCAGTATTTCCCATTCTGAGAGCTGACGTATGCATGAGTGAGAAATGAACCCCCAAACTTGCCCCTTCTTAAAAAGAAAATGCTGTATAGTATACAGCATTTTCTTTTTACAGTGGATATACAGTGTGTATACAGTGTATACACACTGTATACACACTGTGTGACTTTGTTTGAATTGGCTGAAAGGCTCAATTGTATAGTTAAGCAGTCAATTCAAATTATGAGTCTCAGTTGCCTAAGTGTTAATGGATGAAGAGATATGAGCCTAATGTACAGTTACAGGAGAATTACCACACAAAAATAAAGCAACGTTGTGGAAAATCAGAAAAAATGGGGGTTTACCTCTGAATGCGATGTTTCCTGCAGATGAAGGCGTACACTCTCCTCAGCCCCACCAGCACCGGGTCCCAGTTGTTGTAGTGGCATAAGAGAGTGACGATGATGAAGGAGAGGAAGACAGGGATGGCCCCCGCAAAGAACAGCCATGAGAAACGAACCTGTTCACACACATACAACAAAGGAACTCATTTCAACTACTGTCATCTTTATAATGAAATCATTTTCACAAAATGGTGCCCACTCGTCCAAATTATATTTGTCATTCTGAAAAAATACTTCTCAACACTAAGACCAGAAAATCATTTCAGCCACACAATATGATAAAGAGTGTGACAAGTAACAACCTCTATCATGGTATATTGCTAATCCTGGTTCAGTTTCTGAGCAAAGATGTTAATTTATGGTAATGATAATGTTTCAAATGCAAGTTTTCATAGAACATGTAATCTTTGTAAATGTTTATGTATCATACAATCGCAAAAATACATCTGAGGACTCATTTACATCCATTTTATCTATGTTGATGCTTCAGTTAAATAATTTGATTACTATTGTAAATCATAGAATGGCAAATAAAGAGCATAGAAACATAAAAATGGGGCGAGACTTACAATATCTTCAGTTTACATGTGCCAATTAAACAAATATCTATACTCTAAAGCTTGACAGTTATTTTAATATAATTAGGACAAATTTCACTTCCTAAATAATCATTACCTCAGATTAGCAGAGAATCATTAGTATTTTGTGTGGATCTAAACAAAGGGGCAGATCCAGGATTTGTTTTGTTCTTTTTTTTTTAAACTTTTAAAACTTTTCACTAGTTTTCGAAATAAGAATCCATGCATCTATCATATCTTATCTTGATTTAAAATCAAAATCAACTTTTAGACAGAGGTGAATGTGGTTTCATTAGGCAGCTGTTGTGGTGGAGGTCTACACTCTTCTCCAAGCTCTCATGTGCTTTGCCTCACTACTCTGCTGCTACACTGTCTCGAATTTTCAGTAATGCCAAACATGGGGGAACTTACCTTCTGCATACACATGTCTGCCATGATAGAGAGTGGGATAGTGAGGCTTAGTGACAGAGTTCCAATTAGAGATGACGTGAGGAAACAGCCCCTGTGGAAAGAGAACCAAAATGTGGCATGTTCAAACAAACCTCTTCCAATTTATTCACTTAAATTCACCAGTGTCTAAAATGGGTCTTTGTGATGACCCTGTGTCAGACTTGCTGCTCACCAGAGCCAAAGAAACTCTGAGAGGACGGTGCCGATGAGGCCATTGATGAGGATGTACGTCCACACCAGCTGACTGGGGAGTTCAAAGGCTTCGAAGCCTGTGTAGTGAAGTAGAAGGAAGCCCGGCCACAGCAGCAACAGGTTGAACAGACCCACAAACCCTTAGAGACAAAAGGTTATTTCAAAAGACTTCTGTTAGAAATAGATGTGTTCCCATTAGTCAGCCAAGCCTGTTACAGACTAAACACAAGAAGGTAACCATGAAAGTATGCACAGTTAAAGTTAAAACCTTCAAGTGTTTAATTACTTGAAATGTTCTGATATTTTGCTGGCATGTGTATATAAGACAGGTTTTATCACTATATATATAGGGGTGTAACGACATGTCGCGCCAGCTTGAAAGTTCCATTGACTGACATTGAATTCAAAATGGCAGCCATAAGAGGCAGGGGTATGTCATTATGTCATGCTCTTTCACGGCTGGATGTTGCGAAAAATCACACACTGTCCGCTCTAATATCGTATCATATCATTATCGTGACCTCCATATCGTGTATGGTACCATATCGTGAGATTAGTGTATCGTTACACCCCTAACATATAGCAATGAAATATATATATATATGCTTACCGAAGAACATGGGTATGTCAAGCTTATCCTCCCGATCCACTCGTCTTTTAATCATTACAATGTAGACAGCATAAAGTATCGCCCCAGCAAGAGACCACAGAGAACCTTCGTGAAAAATGTTTGGAAAAAACGTATTGCATTTAGAAACAGGAAGTATAAATCAAACAGGAGTGATGTGATGTGAAGTGTTGTGATGTGTTGTCTCCATGGTTACCTACGACGCCTTTCTCGTCTGGGCTCTCCATGCTGGAAAAGCTCACCAGGGTCACACCTCCCACACTAAACAACACAGACACAAGAAAACTATAGCAACAGTCACAGCAAGTATAGCGCAATGTATTGTTGGATTGAGTCTTTTCATGGATTCGTGGAATTAAGGGTACAGCACCAGTATACACAAACTTTAAGCTGCTAGACCTAATAAAATGGACTTTATCTAATCATCTACATAATAAGTGAACATTGAGACCTCATGATTAACGTGATGATTCAGGTCTCACCTTAGAGCCACAGCCAGAAGTTTGGACAAGGTGAAACGGTCGCTGCTGCTGCTGGGAAATATGCCTGCCAGGATGAGTGTAAACAGACCTGGAAACAGAAAGATGGAAATAGAACTACAATGGAAACAGACAATTGACGGTGCCCAATCACAGCAGTGGAAACACTTTGAAGACGGCTAATTCAAATATGTTTTCATAATATTAACACATATGATAAAAATGTATGGAGAGTCACCTGAAGTTGATGAAAAGATGTTGACTATTGCAACCTGCATGTCGGACAGGGCCTCCTGGTAGGACAGATTTGCTAAGAACCACTGGAGGAGAAAGAAAGACATTTATTTTGAATTAGAAGAATCTTACACCAGCAAAGACCTAAGATTTCTGAGACAGATTCAGTTTAAATTTAACTAAAAAAAATGTGGTACAGTTGCTTCACAAAGCATTCGCTATCACTACATATGAGGTGTGTAAACATGTTTGAGAAGACTGGACACTTGAACTTTTGCAAAAAGAACCTCTGAAAATAACTGATGTTTTTCTGCCTCCTAGTGGGCAAAAATACTCTGAAGATGTTTTCCTTTCTTCTTTATTTAAATAGAAGTTGATGACCCCTTTGAGACTCCTCTACAATGTCTATTCAATATGAATTTCTATAAGAAAAATATAGGTCATTTTCCACTCACCACAAAGCAGAAGAAGAAGCTGATTTTGGCCACATCGGTGATAGTTAGTTTGCCCACGGTGCGCAGCATGGCCTCATGATCCTTGGCAGCAGGATATGACATACGGGACAGCTTGGCCTCCAGGGCTTGAGTAGAGGGAAGCTGACGCACCTCCATGATGTTACTGAAACGCACCCTCTGTTTTTTGGAAGCTGCTGGGATGGGGGGGGGGCGCGAAGAGAGGAGTGAATGAATGGGAACATAAATACGGAAAATGTGATGTCATTTGTAGGTTGTATCAGAATTTGTGGCAATTTTTTCAGTGAATTTTACAAACTGATATCTGAATCACTGAAGATGTCATACAGAGGTGTCTCATTATATTCTTTTACAGCTGACTAAAACAGGGATTTGATCTGTTTTCATGGATCAACACTGCTCTCTATTGATGAAATGTGATTTCCCATTTGAGAAAGCAATGAGGCTATCAATCAAATATCAGACAATTCTTAGTCAATTCAGAGGTGAAGAGACGATGAATTTGCCAAATCTTTGTCAATTGAAATATCAAATGTGTACTCACAAGTTTCACAGTCTCCAAGTAAACAATTTGCGTGCTCAGCAGGTACATCCTGGAACTTCACTGGCACATACAGTGGCTCACTCTGCACACAGGTGGAAGAAAAGTCAATGTTTGATTTGGCCTCCTCACCAGCCAACACAGAATATGATTCATCATCATTACATTGCAGATACTCTGAAAGCACAATGCATACCAAACGGTTGTTCACAGTTGTGTCCGTGGTGCAGTGTGTGAAGTAGGCCTCCGCGTCAGCAAACTGGACAAAGACAGTTGAAATTATCAATGGACTCGAACCAACAATTAATGTTTTGAATTTCTGCTGCAAATTGAAAAAAAAACCTAGGAAGCATTTACAGTTGTTTCTTGTCTACAGGTTTATACTGGAGGTTTAAATCACTCCTCAGCTTATTGGTTGAAAAATCAAGTTAAAAAGTAGATGATTTTTTAAATCAAACCTCACAGTAAGCCTGTTTTTGATTAAAGGTACAGTGTGTAGGATTAAGTGACATGGAGGTGAAGATGCATGTTGCAGATGAATATGTTCAAGTACCCCTTTCCTTTCAGGCATGTAGAAGAACATATAGTGGCCTTCAATTACCATTAAAACTCAATCGATTTTTGTTTGTCCATTCTGGTATTCTGTAAAAAAAAACATTTAAAAAAAACATGGCGTCCTCCATGGAGAGGACCTGCTCCTGATGCATATATTTAGGGCAGACTTTAGATGACTATACACTCAAATATCCATAAGAATATTTTGTATTCAGTGTCTTAAAAATGGAAATCATCTATTTTAAATCTTACACACAGTACCTTTAAAGGACAATGATAACCTATACAGATTGACCCATATATTTACAGCAGAAGCAGAAAGGGACGGAGTTTTCAATTTGTACACTACACTGAAAAAAAATATTGGAGGGAAAAAGGCATTCATTCTGCAACATTCTGCCCCCATGTGGTGAGAGCATCGCTTGGCGACTTACAAAGGCAGAGCGACGGCGTTTCAGGGTGCCGGTGCACTGCTGCCTCCACGGCCGCCACAGCAAGAAACCCAGCAAATACAGCACAAACATGGAGGTCTTGGTGAAGGTGCTGAAAAAGGGTTTGTTGTACTCCTGTCGCTTGAAAATGTACTGTGGAAACAAAGAACGGGAGGCAAGTGTTAGAGTAGTTTACACTTCTATGCCTTTAAACAGCAGGTTTGGTTTCACAGATCATTGTGAGTTATCCTCATTTAAATATCCAGTTTGTCAAGTTAAACAGAGTTCTTCCTTCGAGCACAGAGGATTATCAAACTATTTGTACTTAAGCGTCTCCTCCCATGAAAAATAATCCATGTTATTCTCATACCAGTAAAAAGTCCTTTCTTTCAGGGCTGGATTTGTTTTTTGTTTGAATGTTATTTTCAAGTGTGAGGGGGTGAATTCTTCTTAGCTCCCAGAAATTAGCTTGAATCCACGGATGGACGTATAAGATTAAATATATTGTATATAAAACATTAAAATCATATTTTAATGTATATATTGATGTATTTATTTAAGCTTATTGACTGATTTATATGTGGAGGAAGACCTGGGTCTGAATTGGCTTGGCAGTGGCTTGGTGCTCTGCTCCACCAACCTAAAAGTGGCCGACGTCAGTCTATTACTCGACTCCGCAGTCCAGTCATGTTTGGTTTTGGGGATTAAAAGCAAACCCAGAGATGCCTTGACTACTGCTGCACAACAGCTTAGTGAATAGCAAGTGTGTAATTTGAAATTCTGTGCATACCAATGATGCGTGAGTAGAGCTTGCAACGTAAATGTTGCATACAGTACCTTTAAAGAACTCATTTTGGAATTCTGTTCTTTCCTATTTAACTGAGCATTGTTATTGTTGAGTGCTCTACAAAAACCCACACAGAGGGAGAGGGAGCCCGCTCTGTTTTCATAGGCATTATTAAAGGCTAATGCTTTGTCTCAGAGACACTGTGCCACCTCACATCAAAGGGGAGGACACTTAGGTCATCACTGTGAATATCTGTGCAAAGGTGACTAAAGTCCTTACTGAGGTCAGCTCTGAGGAGGCGACCCAAATGACATCCACCAACAGGAGTATCACCACACCCAGGGCCATTCGCCTCCGCTGGGCTGCAGAGGTACCCTGAGAGCTCATCCGGTTCATGATGAATACCCATTCCATCTGGACACTGGTGACAGAGAAATGATTGTAGTATATCATAGTATATGCTCAATTAACTGAAATTCAGTGGTGGTGCAATATGGTGGCCTCCATAATAAAGAGGATATGAGAGCAGGCCTCTCCCCAGAGATTTGTACCACGATGGCGCTAGCTATGCATCGTTGACGTGGGGGGGGGGGTGGACGAGTACGCGTCTGTGTGCGCGGGTCAATCCACTGTATAACACCCTAAATCTGAAAATTGGTACGATGGCACTACAACTGTGGTGCGATGGCGCAGTGCCATTGTTTTTAGGGAGAGCCTTGTACAGAGATCATTCTGAGCTGATCAAAACAACCATTCGTACTTTAATTATTAACCTCCCAAAATCACTGTGACGTGATTCTGTATTTACATTTCGCTCTAACTGAAATGTTACATTCTGTGCCTTTACAAAATAGTTAAAATATTATTATATTACAATATTATATATAGAGGCCTCTAATATATTTCGTATTAGAAGCTGGTCCTTTCTACGGAGGCCTTTATATTGTACCACCATGTTTTTATAGGAGCCCAGAAATGCAGTATATATTAAATATATATTGTAAATATATTGTAAATAAATATCTGGAAGGCTAACATGTTATATTTGCAATTCAGCATGCATGCATTTACCATTAAAATGAAGGCTGAAATGTTACCTGGATGAGAGCTCAGAGTCACGGTGCACAACCGAGACCAGGCAGAGGGATTTCACTGTCACAAAATGTAAACAACACATAAGTAAACAGGAATAAAATGGACTCTCAAGTCACAACAGTGACGAATACTGAGCTGGGTGCAGTGACACTGGGCTGTGTACATGTTAGCTACATGTCCAATGTGGATAAGTAAACTACCAGTTGTAAAAAATATAGAGCAATAGTGAACTTAGTTGGCTTAGCTGATTCAATAAGAAATGTAAATAAACGTCTTTCTCAGGCTGCAAAACAAGTTATCAAGCTAGCTGTTTTAGTGGCTATTAAATAAAGACAAGCTGGGGTTTAAGTGATAATATGATATTGTGTTTTAGTGGATAGCATGTGGTTGATAGCGATGGTTTCACTTCCACGGAACTAGCAGCTAGCATCGTGGTGCTACGTCCACTTGTTTACCAACATCTGACGAGCTAAGCGCTAACAAGCTTCATTTCATCGATGAAACGCCTCATTAAAGTCGTCGTATTTACCTGAACGTGAGAAGAAGTCATTGGGGTCACGCCCTCTGTCTCTCTTTTTACTCAAACACTGTGGAATAATCACTCAAATCAGTGCGTATCCACGATACAATTATTGACAACCTGATGGTTGTAAACAGTGGCATACCCTTCCCTCTTCATTGTCAGGTGACATCATTTAAGCGGCGCGGGGGCTTCTGGGATATGAGGTTTCAAACGTGACAACGTTGATGTTCATGTTTTGGAAAATTTTTAAAAACAATAACTAGCCTAATACAATTAACACGTTTGAACAATTATTCTTGTGATTGGGTTTACCCAAAATAGTGACAAAGATACCTCTAAACGGTTGCTTAAACCATATACTTCTTGCACCACAGGCAAATCCTACAAATATTATTAAAACTGATGGTTGTAAACAGTGGCATACCCTTCCCTCTTCATTGTCAGGTGACATCATTTAAGCGGCGCGGGGGCTTCTGGGATATGAGGTTTCAAACGTGACAACGTTGATGTTCATGTTTTGGAAAATAAAATAAAAAAATAACTAGCCAAATACAAGTAACACGTTTGAACAATTATTCTTGTGATTGGGTTTACCCAAAATAGTGATAAAGATACCTCTAAACGGTTGTTTAAACCATATACTTCTTGCATCACAGGCAACTACTACAAATATTTTTTTTTTAAACTGTTGCGTAATGAATCCAGCAGAGGGCGACTAACTCCACGTTGTACAGCTAGTAAACAGGAGAAGAAGAATAGCACCGCCGCTTCAATCAAATATGGCAGCCTTCGTTTGGGGATGTTTCATAGAACGTAGTGGATAATAACTTCATTAAAGTTTCTGTATGGTTTAATTTGTGACATTAGTAGCATTGGATTGTTGTTACTACGACGAACGACGAACGAGTCGTTTTTATCTGTGAGTACACAACTAAAAACAACTGATACAGTGATAACTGCTATTAGGGTTAGCATTGTAGTCAGCCTGGTGCTATTGTGCTAGCTAGCTAGCTGAGCCCGCGGTGATAGTTATAGTGCGCTAAAATATGGTCTTTAACACTTTACAACCAGCGTGTTATTACTGAACTTTAAAGAGAGTCGAATCTGATGCTACAATTAGTTACGAAGATTTACAAAATCACAACTAGTGACGTATTGTATATACCGCTGTGACAAATCCTGGTGCGTCAACACTGCAATGAAATCCGCATTTCTAATGTATGTTCACAGGGGTGCCATATTCTGGATTATTGTTGAAGAGTATGTTGTCTACAAAGTGAGAGGAACCGAGCAGCATCATGGAGTTTTCTGCAGAGGAGGGGGAGACCTCCCGTGTCATCGATATGACCACTAGTGAAAAGGTAACATGCTATTTACAACCCAATGAAACGGCAAAGATTAGTTTCTATGAACTGACCCCATTGACACTCACCCTCATCATGATGATAGCGGGCTTGATATCAGCAGTTGATATTGAATGTTTAACAAAAATACACTTTTACAAAAATATTCATAAAACATTAGTAAAGTTCCACGGTGTAGTTACAGGTTACCTATAGTAATTTGCAGTAAAGATACATCATTATTCTATAGTCTCAACTGAGTTAATCGCATGACAGTTTCCTCTCATATTAAGCATTAATTTCATTATTGATTCTGGACCAGCTGAAGTCGCACTTCACAACTTTGCCTCTGTCTTCTGAAGGTATTCTGAGCTAGAGCGCGCAGTTGAATAGATATTCAGTAATGCATTTCTCTGTCCAGATTATTGTGGTAGCTGATGTTGGGTGCAGTGATGCTAAATTATAAAAATAGATATCCTATTTATGTTAAACTTGCTTTGTGTTACAGGTCTCAGAATGTTTCATCAAGAGTAATGAAATTACTGGATGACACCAGGCTTTTGTTTTCACCCACTTGCATGTATGCATGTATGCCCATATAAAGTTGATTTAATGTTTCTTTTGTTTTCAGGTGGTTGATCTCCTCAATCAGGCAGCTCTGATTCCCACAGACGAAAAGCTTGTTGTGCTCAAACAGGTTTGTCATCTGACTTCTTCAAATAAAGTTTTGAATTGTTCTGATATCCAAACTAAGTTGTTTGACCTAATGCATTACAAATTCAAAATCATGACCACAAAGCATTGTAGGTTGATATGTGATTCTCACTCACACAATCCCATTTTAAACTGCAGGTCCAGGAGCTTATCATCAATAAGGATCCCTCTCTTCTAGATAATTTCTTGGACGTAAGTGAGCCTCTCTGTAGCTTTCCTGCTTACCCATTTTGAATTTCAAAATGTTCTGTGCGTTTGATCTGTATCATCCTGGTAAATCCAACTTTGATTGCGAATCATGTCACTGTTCTTTTCATCCTGTAGGAGATGATAGCATTTCAGACTGACAAATCCATTGAAGTGAAAAAGTTTGTCATTGGCTTCATTGAAGAAGCTTGGTGAGTTACTATTTCAAACAAAGTTGTACAAATCATGTTCATGCAAATATGTCAAAGTCCAGTATGTTAATGTTGGCTCAATTTACTGGTTAACAGATAACAAATCACAAATCGTGTTAATCAGTAAAAGGGCAAGATGGTTAGTAGTTAAATGGTTGACATCTCTATTTACAATCTTTTACAGCATTCACTCTTTTTGTCTTCCACAGTAAAAGGGACAATGAGCTCCTCCTCAGGTTGATTGCCAACTTGAACATGTTGCTGAAAGATGAAAGTGTGAATGTTGTGAAAAAAGCCATCCTCACTCTCACCCAAGTCTACAAAGTTTCTCTGCAGGTTAACTCATAAACACACACTCACTCGATGGACCTCTGTCCTTTACAACTGGTGCAGTTATGCCTTTCAATATTACACAACAAAATAAATTGGAATGAAGTCTTTCTACACTTTTTTTCTTTTGTGACAGTGGCTGGTGCGTTCCAAAGCTGTGTCTGACATGCAGGAGGCATGCTGGGATCTGGTCACACAGATGAAAGGGGATGTTCTGGCCCAGCTGGATTCCGAAAACGATGGCGTGCGCACTCATGCCATCAAATTCACTGAATCACTGATCATCACTCTGTCACCGCGGACATCAGACTCGGATGTTCCCAAAAGACAGGAGGGTGACATCAGCCTTGATAAAGTTCCCAAAGATCACTCATACATACGATATGGTACAGTCAGCTTGATCCTATTGCAGGGGGAAATGTATTGGTATTTCACCTCAGTCCCTTAAATTATTGTCTTTCTCAATTCTCAACAGCCGTCTTGTGTGAGGAGGGAAAATCTGCTCTGGACAAGCTGCTGAAGTTCATGGTCCATCCAGCGATTTCCAGCATCAACCTCACCACGGCACTGGGCTCGCTGGCCACCATCGCACGTCAGCGGCCAATGTTTATGTCAGAGGTGGTGCAGGCATATGAGACGCTTCATGGTGAGTCATTGAGCCGCCGTTCATGCTCTAACTAACACGTGTTTTGATATGTATGAAACTCTGTACCTGTGGAGGGAAGAAGTTTTAGCCTGATGTAATCATCAGTCAGCGACCCTCTGTAGGACTGCAGCATGTTGGGTGAAGAGGGGTCAGAGTTCGCCCCATATAGGGCCCTGGCCATAGCTTGTGGAAGCCCCCAGGTGGCGACGCTTGTGAAGCGCTGTGCTGGAGGGTCTGCACAATCTATGGCCACAGGCTTTGGGTCAGTCTCAGGCATGACGAGCCAATGATGGAAATCAGTGGCCTCAAAATTCTGCAGATGCGCCTTTATTAATTTTTCCCTCAGAGGTGCAGTGTGTAAGTTTCACTCATTTTTGTCACTTCTAAAAACATAAAACAATTACATTCTGACATTTTCATGAATTTAGAATGTTTAAATGTTTTGTTTTTTTCCACCATCCTTACTTGAGCCCATTAATGTTTGTTTACATGAGGAGTGGATCCACTCACTGTAATGTTTTTACAGTGGCCCTGAGTGTGTTTTAATGACAACTGAAGTCCACCACCATCCATACAACATGCAACTTCACCTCTAGATTTCACCAAATCTTACACACTGCACCTTTAACTGATTAATTGATGAATCAAATAAAAAGACACCGGCTACATTTTTATTTAGATTGGTGTAATCAGGATCATGCAAACAACATCACTGTTAAATAGCAAAAATATTGATGCGTAATCTGATATTTCAGATCACAAATACACATTTATTTTCATGCTTTTTTTAGCAAACCTGCCCCCGACTCTGGCCAAGTCTCAGGTGAGCAGTGTGAGGAAGAACCTGAAGTTGCACCTGGTGGCAGTGCTCAAACATCCCTGCAGCGTAGAGTTCCAGGGGCAAATCAGCACTCTCTTGCTGGACCTGGGAATGCCCCAGAGTGAGATAACACGCTATACTCCTACAGTGCGTGAGCAGCGCAAAAGACCACGCCATGAACAATACACAGAGGGGAAACGGGTCAAGATGGGTGAGTAATGGTGCACCCATTCATACACATCTGATGTCTGTCTGCAGAATCACAGAGATTAGCAGAGTGCACGGTATCTCTGATTTTTGTTCCTCCTGAGTGTAGAGCCGACACTGATGGAAGATGATGAGGACAAAGAGGAGCCTGCTCCTCTCACTGCCCCAAAACCAGCCGCTGCTCAAACTGCACAGTCTGCCATCGATGTCACAGCTGAGTTTCTGCACCCACTGCTCAACCCTGAAAATGTTGCCAACCTGGTGAGAAGCGACCTACTATTAAACTGTTTGTTGCTCTGTTGTGTAAAACGTGACTGTGTAACAGATCAGCTCATGTGTCTGTGTCATTGTTTAGGTCCTCATCAGTATGGTGTATCTGCCTGACGTCATGCCAGCGTCCTTTCAAGCCACATACACACCTGTTGAGTCAGCAGGAACCGACGCTCAGATTAAACATCTGGCTCGGTTGATGGCCACACAGATGACTGGTGCTGGGATCGGTCCAGGTCAGTAAACAAAGACATGCACATCATTATATGACATGGAATTTAGTGCATGCCATGTGCTTTTTTGTCTTTCTTTTTTTGATTAGCATTCATCCAAAAACAGACTAAAAGCTAAATGCATGAAGGAAAAGGCAGATGTGTTGATTTTTTGTTTTAGACAAAAAATAAATTAAAGATGGTAGAATAGGGCTGCAAGCAATTATTGCAGTTAATCTGATTGTCCCACTTTTTCTGACAAAATTCTGACAAAGAAAATGTCTTTTGCAATGTCTCAGTAGTATAACACCATTACATCAATGTATTTGTGGTTGTTGATAAAGGCTTGCTGGGACCAAAACATTTTTTTTTTCATTTTATTTAGTTTAAAAGCAATTTTACAGTTTGAAGTTTTATCTGTGTTGACCTTTGTGAAAAAACAATTTTCTCTTATTACAAATAGTACCTTTGAACATGTGATAATAGAATATTGACCAAACTCTCATCATCAGATATGTATTAATTTGACATTTAACTTTGCTGTCTGTGTGTCGAATGCATTTACTGTCTATCGTAGGACTTGAACAGTGCAAAGCCAAAGAGGATGGCGCCTCCAAAGAGGAAGATAATGATGATGAGTCTGGATCGAAAGACTTTCTCATCAAACGCAAACTCCCTTCCATGATGGGCCAAGCCATCTCCGTGGTGGGAGGTTATTCGGAAAAGGTTACACCCGCAGAGGTTTCCGCCCCTGCCCCTGCCACAGTCAAGAGGCTTCCTGAGCCCATCCTGCCCACTACGCAAACCAAGTAAGTTCTGGCCCAGGCTCTGAAGCATCTGTTTATATTGAAGGACTCGATTCCTGTTTTCAGACATGCATTGAACACTGAACATTTGAAAAATGAAACTGAAAATTCATGCAGACTTTTACCTGCTGTACCTCTAGTGTTATAGTTTCTATTTGTGTGATCTCAATGTAACGGCTCTGACATTTCGATTACTAGATGTAAGCCCTGTAGGAAGGGATCAAATATCTCAGGATGTAAAAAATGAACAATACACTATTTATAAGACACTAACTAAGACGTCTACATGGTTTAACAAGTCCTTCTGTAATCAATGCCTGCAAACATTGAGTCAGCTTCCCTGCTCCTGTTCCTCTCCTTTGATTGCGCCATCTCTTGTATTAATATTGCATCGCAGTCGATCCTCCGGATTATTTGTCGCTATTTTGAATGTGTCTGATCTGAGAACCTCCCATCATGTTTTGCATGAGTGAATGGACCCAGTAATCCAGACTTAATTTGCATGACATTTCTGAAAATGACCTATATTAGGATCGCAAAAATGTCTGAGTTGCTCTCACCAATCTTTCTTTAAAAACTGGGGAGCAGATATGTTTTATGTTGAAATGGAGAAAACATTCACATAGAGGACACCTACAAAACCTGAACCTGAACATGTTTGGAATGAGAGTTTTTAAAGGGCCGATGCCAGTGTTGATGTGTTGAAATAATAAATGTTGTTGCTACAGTGGTGTTACCAGGAGTTCATGTTGGAGAATAGCTGATGATTTCTCTTCTCCAGGTTGCCAGGGACAACTGGGAGGAAAAAAGTGTTTCGGTTGTCAGATGTTGTCCAACCGTTGTCAGACACCCAGATTGAGACGTTAACCTCCAAAGCAATCAAACGCATCCTGCATTCAGAGAAGGTGATTGCCCAAAGTGGCATGTCCCATGTAAGTCCTTTATCCACAGTTTAACTCTTGAGGATTTATGAAATCAAAGTACCTGTTTGATAGGTTCATCATATTCAATGTTTCACAGGTCCGAGTGAAGCTCCTCTCCAGGCTTGTGACGCAGTTTGAAGGGATGATGAAAGAGGATGTGCTGGAATTTATCTTAGAGGACATCAGGACCAGGAGTGACTTGGCCTTTTCTCTCCTGTACCAAGAATACAACACTTACCTCAGCCAGATGCCTGCAGGGTTGTTGGAGAGTTATGATCACTGTCTGTACACACTGCTGTCCGGCCTACAGGAGAAACCAGAGCAGAGGGACGGGTGAGGAAACATCCTTATCACTCAGATTTTATGCTTCATTCTCCAGCTCATTTTTCAGGGACATACTGCTTACATCATGACATATTCGGTCAATAGCAAGCATCAACTGAGTCACATTTTGTTTTCACATTCCCTCCCTCTCAGACTCTTCACCAAACTGGTTCTGGAGGCTCCAATTATAACAGAATCTGCTTTGGAAGTGATCCGACGGTACTGTGAAGACGAGGTAAACAGGAGGACAGTTCCTGCCGCTTCTTGTTTCGTGTGAGCTTCCATCACATCTACTCAACTCTTTGTCCCAACCCTTTTTTCTACCCAGTCTCGGGTGTATTTGGGCATGACGACTCTGAAGGAGCTCATTGTCAAACGGCCCTCGAGGCAGTTTCAGTACCTACATGTTCTCCTGGATCTCAGCTCACATGAAAAAGAAAAGGTATTTCTTTTCCATCCCCGGTTTCAGTGCAGCTCGCCCCTTTACTGTTTCCTGACTAGTATGTATCATGTTATTTGTTCAGGTGCGGACCACCGCGTTGGCTTTTCTGAAGCGTATGTATGAGAAAGAACAGCTGAGGGATTACATTGAGAAGTTTGCCCTGAACTACCTGCAGCTCCTGGTCCACCCCAACCCTCCATCTCTGCTCTTTGGGGCAGACAAAGACACAGGTTTGTGATGAATGTGGATCATTTCAATATACAACTGCATCCAGCTATGAATTTAATTTGTGGAATGAGATTTCACCCTTTTATATGTACATCATATGATTTGTTCCTTTCCTCTTTATCCATAAAAGCACATACACTCTGTACATTCACTGAGTAGATTTATTTACCATCAGTTCATCCATACATACAAACACTATATTATGGTATGACTTTTCAGACAGTTATTCAAATGGTAAATAGTGGTTATAAGTGTGGCTCCATCAACCTCCTGAGGACCCCCGTGAAGCCCAGATGAATACCTGTCACATAATCTCAAATAATCCCAGTAGTTAATGTCAAAATCTTCATCTTGTTTTTCTTTAACTACTAAAATACAGATAAATTAAGTGTAAGCCTTACCTCTTCTGTTGCTTCAAAATGAATGGTAATCGAGGCCATCCAGCAAATAAAAGATATCAACATACATTTCTTATTAATTGCATGGCTTCAAGATTGACCATTATTTCGGGACTGCAAAATATCCAAGGATACAGTCTTCTTCAGTCATATTCTCATTTTCTATAAAGTAATGGCAGAAGCAACCAAACAGTCACTGCTAAATACAATCAAACAAGTATTTCAATTCACGGAAGATGCATTTCCTCTGTTGCAAGGTGTCAGCTGTGTATGGTGGCATAAAGTACTGATGTAATAAAAAGACCTTCATTTTGGTGCAGAGGACATGCTTTTCTAAATCTTCAATTCGCTGCATAGACTGTATCCTCTATAAGATATAACCACTGTACTGACACAGAGCTGTTGCCATTTCTGACTTTATTTGCTGCAAAAATAAACAATGTGTTGTCATGAGGTGTTTACATAGGTCCTGAACATGTAAACACACACCCACTTTTGCTGCTTAATTATTCCCGCTCGTCCAAATGAGGATAAACGTGCAACCTCATGATGACCCATCTTCTCCTGCATCCAAACGTTGTTGTTGTGTTTGTGACACAGAGGTTGCTGCTCCCTGGACAGAGGAGACTGTGAGACAGTGTCTCTTCCTCTACCTGTCACTGCTTCCTCTAAACCACCGGCTGGTCCACGAGCTGGCTTCGGTCTACACTGAGGCCATCGCTGACATCAAGCGCAGTGTGCTTCGGGCTATAGAGCAACCTGTGAGTCACGTGTCACTCGTAATATAATGATTCACTGTATTATTTTTGTTTGAGACGTTCATGTTCTCAAAATATCATTCACCGAATGTTGAATGCATCGTCTGAGCTTGGTTATTTTCGAGTCGTATTGACAGTGTTTGTTCTCATCATGTCTGTAGATCCGTGGAATGGGGATGAACTCTCCTGAGCTGCTGCTTCTGGTTGAAAACTGTCCTAAAGGAGCAGAGACTTTGGTGACTCGCTGTCTGCACATACTGACTGATAAAGGTAAAAAAAAAAAACTAAAAAAAAAAGACGGATCAAATAATCCCATTCCTTGTGCACAATAGAGGAGGTCACATCAGTGGTGTTGATGTGACCTTTTTTATTTCTTCATTCAGTGCCTCCGTCTCCTGAGCTGGTGGAGAGAGTGCGAGATCTTTACCACAAACGTGTTCCCGATGTTCGTTTCCTCATCCCGGTCATAAACGGCTTAGAAAAGGTAACGTTCTGAAACTGAGGTGTCTGATTATGCTTTATACTTTGTGATATATTTATTACACTGCATTTTAACTGTCTTATCTTGCTGTTATTCGGGTTGCTCTCCTAATAAAGAATGAAGTCATCCAGGCTCTCCCCAAACTCATCAAACTCAACCCCATAGTTGTGAAGGAGGTGTTCAACCGCCTGTTGGGAACGCAGCACAGTAAGAGTGGTTGATGTTTGTCTCTGGTGGATGTCATGCTCCCTTCCTTTAGTATACCAACTGTGTTCTGTTGTCTTTCAGGTGAGGGAAGTTCCTCTGTGTCCCCTCTCACCCCAGGAGACCTGCTCATCGCCTTACACAACATAGACTCTAACAAATGTGATATGAAGTCTATCATAAAAGGTGAGTGGTCAGTGATTAACCACGCCACCCAAATCTTTGAAAAGTAAATATTAAACGGACTCACTGGAGAGGTTCTCATTAAGGCACATACATTTTGCTCAACAGTTTTCTCACTTTTTTCAAGTAGCTCCAAATTTCTTAAATACATACCTAGAAAAATGATTTTTTCAGCATGCTTATTTTGATGCATGCAGGAAATTGGTGCAAGTGTGTAAGATGTAATTTCTATCACTTCTATTGGTAGAAATGAATATTACTAAACAAATACATAGTGACATTTTCACAATCACCTAAATGCATTTTTGTTCATTTTACCCATGAAAGAGCCAATTATGTATATTTACATTAGGAATGGGTCCTCTCTATGGCGGCCATGTTTTTTACAGTAGCCCAGAGTGGACCTACTAATCTTCTTTTGAGTTTAAATGACACTGAAATCTATCATAGGTTCTCCTGCATGTTCAGAAGGGTGAGGGTGAGGTGACGAATACATGCAACTTCAGCACTAGATGTCACCAAATCTTACACACTGCACCTTTAAAGAGGATGATGAGAATCTGGATATGCTCTGACCCAAACACTCCACCAAGTTTAGTGATAAATTAATTGCATGTTTTGTTTTGGGTTTTTTTACTTTGAGTTTCCACTTTCCAACAACACTACAACTTGTGAGACAGTTAGTATGAGATATCAAAACACAGATGACTGTGTGATGTCCATTTGGACCCCCCCCCTCCCACAGCTTAAGTTAGCATGACAAACAAACTGAAAATGATTAATTAGAAAGTTTAAAAATAAAAAAGTTAATGTAGAAAAATGAAAACAAAAAACAGTAGGATAGATCACTTGAAAATCATGGTTGCTCACAGCCCTCTAAATTGTGCTTTGAGTTCAGTCATGGGATGGCATTCAGTCTTATTGTTTCCATATACAGAAATGTCAGAAATCAGGTTTGTAATCAGACCTCAGTCACTGCATTGTCCTTTGTCTGACCTGCAGCCACCAACCTCTGCTTCGGGGAGAAGAACGTTTACACATCGGAGGTCTTGGCAGTTGTGATGCAGCAGCTGATGGAGCACAACCCACTGCCCATGCTGCTCATGCGCACAGTCATCCAGTCCCTCACCATGTATCCCAGACTGGGCGGCTTTGTCATGAACATCCTGTCCCGTCTGATCGTGAAACAGGTCCGAATTCCACCTCTTTTCTCATCTTTCCTGACATTACTGTGTTCAACCTGATTCAGTAAATCAACAATCTCATCATTGTTGCTGATTGTTATGCTTCTGTGCAGGTGTGGAAGTATCCTAAGGTGTGGGAAGGATTTGTGAAGTGTTGCCAAAGAACCAAGCCTCAGTCGTACAGTGTGCTGCTGCAGCTGCCCCCTGCGCAGCTGACCAGTGTGTTTGAACGATGCCCAGAGATGAGAGATCCTCTTCTACAGCACGTCCACTCTTTGACACCTCATCAGGTGACGACTTCAGTAAACCTCATTCACAGTCCAGAACTCTGTTTCTCTTGTGTTGTAGGTCTTTTTCTAACTGTTTTGCGGTTGTTCTGTAACAGCAAGCGCACATACCAGCCTCCATCATGGCCGTCATGGAGGCACAGAAAAAGCCACAGCTTAAACCAGTAGAGCCCATTGTGGAGCAAAAGGTATACAACCGTTTCTTTACCTTGAATGGTTTAATTAGTCTCAGAATTCTGTTTTCTCTTATCTAACTATTACTCTAAAATAAAGCATTCATTGATTCGTTGGGTCAAAATTGTGTCCCCCTCTGCTTTATCATATAGATCGAACAACTTGCTGCTCCAGCTGTCCCGGTATCAGAAATGGCTCCCACTCCGACATTGACAGAACCAGAAGCTCCAGTTCAACATGAGCCACTCCAGCTGGAGCCGCCTCAGCAGGAGGCTGCCATCGCACAGGATGAAGAACCGATGGAACAGGAACAGAGTGAACCTGTGATACAAGAGGACAATGTCGACACTGTTCCCCAGGTAAAATGAGTGAATGTGTGTTGGTGTAAGATCAGGGTTTGTCAGCTCAGCATACTTATTTTGGAATAAAATGGGATCACCAGAAGTATGGCAATTTATTTTGATTAATAGAAGGGTACTATATAAATAATTGTCTAAAACAATTGTTAAGATCCAATAAGCGACTTTACACAGGAAGATACTCAATTACAAATGACATCACACTAGAAAATAAATATGACAAGAGGAAAACACACACACACACACACAGCCAAACCTGCACTTCTGTTTTGATGAGAATATTCAATGGCATAAAGTATTTCCTGGCCATTTACCATAAATCTAAAGCTGAGTTTTAACGTTCAAATATTGAATTACTCAGTGACAGTGAAAGTCCTTATAACATGTCTGTATAGGTACAAACACACACTCATCATACTCTAACATAACAAACGTTTTAGTGAAAATTGTTCTGCCTCTGGTCTGTGTTGGCAGGTTTTTATATTCAAACATATAATCAACGATTTGTCCCATCGCTGTTGATTGAACTAAAATAACAACAAAACTGTTTTATTGACTTCCGTTGATGATCTAAATCCCATTTTTGCTTCTCTCCAGGGTGAAATGGCAGAAACAAGTGACCCAACATCACCTCAGCCAGAACCATCAGAGGAGCCGATGGAGGAGACTCAGCCAGAAGCTTCAGATGTTCAGGAGCCGGAACAAGAAACTGAAGCTGAAGCTGAAGCTGAGGTCACTGACCCTGAGGCTGAAAATGCCAGTGAGGATGTGGAATGACAAAATAAAAGATCAATTCTGTCCTGTGTAAACTGTTGTTTTTTTTTAGGATTATTTGTCAAAAACGTTTTGTATTTGTAGAAAACAGGAATAAATGTACATTTTGTGTATGAAGGCATTTTGTATGCTTTTATGACTGAATGAGCTATCAAATAAATCAACAAGACACTTGTTCTACGTCTGTATAAGTGCTTTTATGCCTCCTCCTTTGCTTAATTGACGATGCTTTGCCCTACATTTGTTCTTTGAAATTTGGAGAAAGTTGTAATTTATTGTATTTTTCCCAACTTTATTAAGTTGTACAAAGAAACAATTCAAACTAATTAACAATTTTAAGTATGCAGGATTTAATGACCAGTGATAGAGATACATCTTACATCTCCCCTCCAAGCAGGCTGGAGAACCTGTTGTTACCTTGAGTCTTCATCAAAACCCAAGTGTTTTAGTTTGTCTATTCTGAGCCAAACATGGCTATTATAAAGATGGTGGCTAACGTATTTTTAAAAAGGGACTCATTCTATTGCTATGAAAAGAGCAATTGATACATTAAGGTGGCAATATACCCTCAAACACGCTACTATTATTTCATTATAGTCTTATTTCTGCAAATAGAGGTAAATAATTTCACTACGCTGTTTGGTGACAACTTCTAGTGAAACAGCTCTATTTTGAAAAAAATGACAAGCGCCGGGAAGTGACTATCTCGCGAGACCGTGACGCTTACTCTACGGCAGGTCGGAAGTATCGCGAGACGAGTCTTTACCTATCCTTGT
>JAFBJT010108395.1:253812-266250 GCA_016785325.1 Chascanopsetta lugubris
CCTCCTCCCTGGGCGTCGGCCCAGATGTTGACGCTATGATGGCAATCCTGAGCTAAGTGCGCCATTCCTTACCTCATGTTCGCTGCTCTTCAGCCTCCAGCCCTACAACTTCGCCTCCGAGGAAGCTAAGGTAGCGTTAACCATCAGCCATCTCACCAGCAGGGTGCTCCTCTGGGGGACTGCAGAGTGGGAACGACGAACCGAGGAATGTGGATCCTCCCAGAACTTCTCTGCCGAACTCCGCAAGGTATTTGCACTGGGCGCTTCTGGATCCGACGCCGGTAGAGACCTTCTCTCTCTTCGGCAGGGCAGAAACTCCGCTGCGACTACGCCATCAACTTCTAGACCCGAGCATGCCACAACGACTGGAACCCGCCGGCGCAGAGGGACGCCTACCTACACGGCCTGACAGGTTATGTGAAGGACGAACTGGTGTCTTTTCCCAAACCATCTTTGCTGGACGAATTGATCGAGACCACCATACGCATTGATCTGCGCATCCAGGCAAGACGGAGGGAGCGCCGACATGAGACCTCTGACTTCCGGTTTCCGCTCCGGGATCCGACTTCCCCCCGCAAGGGCCGACTATACTCCCTTTCCGGTCCGGAGCAGGAGGCGATGAATACTTACATCAACGACACCCTGGCAGCCAGCATCGTCCGTCCATCCTCGTCTCTGGCCGGGGCTGGTTTTTTCTTCGTGGCCAAGAAGGACAAGTCCCTCCGTCCTTGCATCGACTACAGGGGGCTTAATGACATCACTATCAAGAACTGCTCTTCCCCTGATCTCTTCCGCTTTTGAACTTTTGCAAGGAGCTACTATTTTTACGAAGCTCGATCTCCGGAACGCCTACCAACTGGTCCGAGTCCGGGAGGGGGACGAATGGAAGACGGCATTCAACACCCCCAGTGTACATTATGAGTACTTGGTGATGCCTTTCGGACTATCCATCGCCCCTACCATCTTCCAGGCATTAATAAATGACGTACTCAGGGACCTCATTAACAAGACGGTTTTTGTCTATTTTGACGATATCCTTATCTTGTCTAAGGACCTGGCGGAACACACACACCATGTCCAGGCTGTTCTCCAAAGACTCTTGGAAAACTCCCTCTTTGTTAAGGCTGAGAAGTGTGAGTTCCATGCTTCCTCAGTCACCTTCCTGGGATATGTTATTGCCAGGGGGCTCCTGGAGATGGACCCAGCCAAGTGTTTTCTGGGATTTGCCAACTTTTATTGGAGGTTCATCTGGAACTCCAGCATGGTTGCAGCACCTCTGTCTGCCCTGACCTCCACCAGGTCCTCCTTCCTCTGGTCCAGTGCAGCCCAGACCGTCTTCCAGACCCTCTGCAACCCTTTTTCTTCTTCGGAAACCTGATTAAAATATGTGAAATAAACTATTTGAGTTTAAAAAATGGCTAAGTTGCTGGTGAACCACTCTTTCAATAATCTTAGCTATAAAAGGAAGATTTGAGATACGCCTATAGTTTGTCAGCATGGAATTAGCCAGTGTTCTGTGGCTTCATGGCAGCTACTTTCAGGGGGTTCGGAAACATCCCTGACTGAAGTGAGCTACTTACTATTTGCTGCAAATCAGTTTGAACTGACTTCACAATTGTTTTTAAAACTCTGATGGTATTGCTTCACGACAGCATGTAGATGGTTTAAGGTGCTGAACTGTCTCCTCTATAGTTCTTTGATCAACTGTATCAAAGTTGCATATACTGGTTGAGTGTTTCTATGTGGTCTTTGGGATTCAAACATTTTATTGTTTAGCCGAACTTTGTTAATATTAAATATTAATGTCGACTTGCACCTCCCTGAATGTACAAAATACTCATGACTTCCTGTGTAAATTTTGCTCCCAGTTTCTTCAGGACTCGGCCGCCGAAAGCAAGCAACTTTAAACTTTTTAACCACTCAGTTTTTCTTATCACCTTTCAACTTTAAGCCACAGCCTTCTCTTCCACGAGTGCAGTTGTGGGATCGTGATCTACCACACATAAGGTGCCTTGGCAACATGTGAGGCTCAAGGATCACTTCCCCTCTCTGCCGCGAATTCTGGCTTCCATGGTTATGTCACTCACGTGACTCCACCTCCACTCCCTCTCTCTACCTCTCTCTCTCACTCTCCTTACTCCTCCCCCTCACACACACACACACACACACACACACACACATTTAAAACATGTAACAGTGCTCACTCAACAGTGTGCACATCATCGACCCTGGAGAGCACACACTCTATTTCTGTTTCTCTCTCTCTCTTTCATAGTCTGTGAGGTACTAACTCCCTGTGGCCATATGTAAAGGTCACACACACACTTTCATATACACTTACATACACACATGTACATGTTGTTTCCTCTGAAGAGGAGAGTGCAAGGTAGAGAGGGAGGGAGAGCGAGAGAAAGAGAGAGAGAAAGCATTCGAGTAGAAAGGTTGGGAAGCATTCACTACGCAATCTCACACACATGCACATATACATACGTGTGTGTGTGTGTGTGTGTGTGTGTGTGTGTGTGGGCGTGTGTGTTCAGACATTTTGACAAAGATACTGAGGAAAGAAGAATGTGTGTCCACTATTTATTTTCTTCTCTTTCTCTTTTCTTATTTGCTATGTCCTGTCTGTCTAAGTCACCAGGAAGTCTTTTGTGTATTTGCAACTCTATTCATTGTGGCTTCACATTGACTCATTCTGGTTCTTTCTCTCTTCACCTGTCACGTGTCAAGACGACACGTCTGCCACAATAATCCCCCTGTCCACTGGAGACAGTATGACGAGCCATGTGATTGGACGTATGCGTCAACACAATCTCTGTAATCAGGCTGATGATGGGACAATGTACCCTGCCCCCTGCTTTGTGTGGATTTGACTTGACGATGACAAATGCTGACACACACACACCTGTGAAACACACACACACACACACACACACACACATTTAGATATGTGAGTCAAAGGCCAAAAGCAGAGGTGGCATTTCACCACTGTCCTGTTGGATGTACGACACTGAGCTGTCAATCAAAGCAGCACAAATGGTAGCAGAGGCCTGAGGGGAGGCGACACATCAGACACATACTCTGTCATCTCTATAGACAGTCGTTTATATCAACTGTCATTTACACACACTAACACTGGTACTGTGGCTACATAACAACCACTGCTCTCACAGTGTTGCTAGTTTGAATCCATAACTTTACAGACATGTTACTCTTATTGTCACTACTTTATCCGTTTACCTTGAGAGAATAAAAATAACCTATACCATACTCAACCATACTGGTTTAGACCAAAACTATAGTTTGTACCAGACTTCAAACATGTTTCATTCACCTCTAAAGTTGATTGTTTTAACATGGGATTCTATGGGAATGGAGCCTTTATTGGCCACCCTGTGAACTGCAGGTTTTTCCACATCATCTCTCAGGCTTGGACGTTGTTTGGTATGTGGAAATTTGAATTTAAAGGATTAGTGGCTATATAGTGCTGCGTTAAATCAGTCCTTAAATATGTAAACAAGTTAGCATGATATCACTTCCTGTTTCCCTCATCTTGGTGAGTTTTTTGAATATTCTTTCAGTATCAGTTTAGACGACAAAATTACTATGTTACTTCGGGGCTGCATGAGATGTGAGCTGTGATGTTCCTGTTTGTTTACCTGTTGGGTCGGGTGAGGTGGGAAGGAGGGAAGGAGGAGGAAGGGAGGGAGCAGAGAAAATAATGAAGATATGAAAGATGGGAGCAGGCTGGAAGAGGGTGAGAGAGAATAAAGCATAGAGAGAGAGAGAGAGAGAGAGAGAGAGAGAATGAGGTAGTGTCGCCTCAGCACAATGTGAGAGGATCTCAAGTAGTTTGACAGGCTGTGATTTTCCTCGCGTTCGCCACCGACGATAAGATCAGAGCGAGAGGAGAAGAAGAAGAAAGAAGAGGAGGGAGAAACAGCAAAGAGGCAGACGAGTGGCTTTATCACCTTATCACACCTGTAAGTGTTTGCAGTGTGTGTGTGTGTGTGTGTGTGTGTGTGTGTGTGTGTATGTGTGTGTGTGTGTTTGTGTGTGTTATCATGCATCAGTATGGATCTATATGCTTCAGTAAGTGCAGTGTCATGAATTTGCCATTGTGACTCTCCCTCCGTTGCCATGGAGATGCAGGCTGCTGATGGATATACATATCTGTGTGTACGCCATATAATTTGCTGATGCTGGTTTTACTAGTAAATATTCACTTTTAGAAAGTCTATTCCTAGAAGTTCATCCTTCACTTTAAAGGTGCAATGTGTAAGATTTGGTGACATCTATCTTTTGTGTTGATCGCGGTCTGATCACTAAGCTACTGTCGGTTAGCCACCTGGCTAATGCTAGCTGCTATCCTATGGCAAGCTACCGGTAGGGAAGCTGGTGGTGAGAGCACGGAGAGCACGGAGAAGCTACGGAGCTGCGCTGGGAGGGATGAAGGAGACACGGCCCAGAGCACAGCAGTTGAGCGCAAGCAACACAGGTTTGTTGATTCAACACTTTTATAATTTACTCTATACCTAGCGTTTCTGTATGATGTTAGCAGGAAGCACATACCTGTTTGTTCTGAGTTTTTATCACCACATGTGTAAAGTGCTACTTTTTTCATAGAGTGAGTCATATATTATTATTCTTTTTGTCTTCTTCCCCCTCTAATCAAATGATTTTAATTAATCAGCACAGGTTTTTTAACATAATTGTGTACAACATGTAAACCTGCTTGTTCTCGGTATGTAGAATTAATTTATTATAACCAGTATCCTCAGCAGCAAAACTTTTCAGATCATTTTTACTGTTCATGTTGTTATTGATTATTTAATTTAGTGTTTGTTTTTGTTGTAATTATTATTCTAATTACTCTCCTTAGATCATATCAACCAATATTATGCATCTACTACAGCCTTATCTTTTTTGCATGTGTCTTCGGAGACGTATTCAGGAGATAAGGCTTGAAGAAATGAAGGAACTGACTGGTCAACTCATGAAGAGGCAGCCGTGATGATTCAGGATGCGCTAATGAAGCGTCACGCTGGCATGGTGCCGGAATGCCAGGAGTACCACTTTGGCAAATGTAGGGACCCGTCCATGGACTGGGAGACAAGTGACCAGGAACCTGAAAACTGACCATTATTCTCACATTTTCCCCTGCATTGAAGAAGGTTTTTCAAATGTTCACCAATAGTACATGGAGGACATCACTGTATTAGACCATATTAGAGAGTCTGAGGATGACAACAGGGAGAACCATTATTCAGCTTATTTACTTATTTGCATTTTATTTACTGGTAACCTGTCTCCATGGAAACCACCTTGTCATTCCCAGCTTCTGTGGAAACTTAAATTGAAAATATCTTTTCTGTTGTCTTTACTATCATTTATTTTCAGTATCTGTTATGCACATACATTATTGTTTGTCATTTGTACTCATTCAACTGTAGTTCTACTAAATATCAATAAAGAAAAAAGATGAGCTGTTATTATTTTGAAATCAGTTTATAGATTAATTTATAAAATGACAGAAAAGCACAGTAACAGAACAATGACGCACAACAATGAAGTCCCATCTCTGTGAGGGTTGAGATATTGAACCCAGACGCAGCACAAAAGGCAGGATACCAAAGTAGGTTCAAGATGTTTACAATGTGCAGGCAGGTCAGATAGCAAACAGTGGGACAAAGGCAAAGGCGAAGTCAGGGGACAGAAAGCAAGTCGATTACCAGGTACAGGGGAATCAGGCAGGTCAGGGACAAACAGGATCGTACATGAGGAGTCAGGCAGAGAAACGCTGGAGGGTATGGCAGAGCACAGAACAATCTGGCAAAGAGTATGAGTGTGGCTGTGGCTTAAGTAGTCCAGAGTTGATGAGGATAATGATTTGCAGCTGGGAGATGGGACTGTCCCAGGAAGATTGGGAAGGCCGGAACAGGAGGGGAGGGGGTGTTAGTGAGGAGGTAGAGTTGTGACAATCTCATCTCCAGCTCCATGGAATTAACTCGAGTATCAACAACAACAACTGCCATCACCCTCCAAGTATTCTTCTTCTACGATTTTGAGAGCTCACATTGCGCTTGCGCAGAGCAGCCACATGTCCCGTTCAGCCAGCCACTTATGTAGGAGTCGCTCTCGTGAGCAATTTTTTTCAATTGCTAAAGAGTCATTGGTGACACAATGTCTTCCCTTGCCGGCTGTAGAAATATGGCAATTTGACAGGAAAAGACATTGCGACGGTCACTTCCGGAATCGTATTGTCCGGAAAGGAATTTATTGAGTTTATTTACTTGTTACAGATCTTTTTTGACAATCTGGTTTATGTGTTTGGTTCATTACACAAGTAATAAAACATATATTTAAGCACTCCAATAAGAATTATGTTTTGATATCGCTGAAAACCTCCACACTGTACCTTTATGGGTGATGGATTAAAACTGAATGAAATAAAACCATGAAAATGTCAGTTGTTTTGTAATACTTTCAGAAGTAACAAAAATGACTGACATCTGACACACTGCACCTTTAATTAATTACATCTGTATTTGTACCTCAGTGAGGTCAGACTTTATCAAGGCTGGAGATAATGGCTGAATTTCCAAAAAGAATATCATCATTATGTTCTTGCTGGACGCCATCACCTTGACCGTTGACCTCTGATAGCTTGATATGTCAGTGCTGAGAGTAAAGCTTATCACTTGATGAGCTGCAGATCACTGGTTGTCCTTCCAAAGTGTGTGTGTGTGTGTGTGTGTGTGTGTGTGTGTGTGTGTCTGTCTGTCTGTCTGTCTGTCTGTCTGTCTGCTATGGTGTCAGTTTCTGTCTAATTAATAATGAAGAGGCTTCCTTCCAAAGTTTGAGCCTCCTCCACCTCCTCCTCCTCCTCTGCTCTGCCTGAAAGGTTTGTGGCGCTGCCAGACTCACTTGCTGTGAGGTGGGTTCGAAATGGTAAGCTCCTGAAAGTGAGCAAATAGAGTTCAGACTCACTTATGCTCCTTAATGAGATGATGTCCATGACCGTCATATTTAAAACTAATTACAAATCATGTGTTTTAAATATGTGACCATCAAACATTTTACCATAATATTTCAAAGGAAGTAAACATCAAATTTCAAATGACTTCATGTCTCCTTTTACACAATGTAACAATTAATTTCAAAACAATGACGATGTAATTTTCAAATGTCATGTTTAAGTGATAGTTGAAACACATTTTATACAATCTTACTGTTACGTTCTAGGCAATGTTACCATTGCAGTTTAGTGGTTTCCTTAATTTCTGATTATATGTATAGTTTACATGTATACAAATTTATTCAACCCCCATTGAATGAATAAGATGAATAAAAACAATGAATAGATAAATACAACAAAAAAACAAATATTCTGACTCTGCCCATTTGGATTCACATGAGAATTTAATACATACATTTTTCATCCCTCTACCAATAGTCATAGTCATTTTCATTCAATATCTATCACTGTAAATAATCAGGTCAAATCCTTTAAAGACCGTATTTGAAAAAATAATATGTCTCAGCAGTTTGAACTCTGGATCAACATATCCCAGGATCCACTGCTCAATCTGGGTCAAACAGGAAAAGCACACATCCTGTTGGACCTCACAGACCCTGTGATTTGGAACACAGCCTTGATCTTTCACACTTCCCCTTTAAAAGACTCTAATATCTCATGATCCATGGTTTTAAACCTCGTCCGTAACACAACCAGATGCCTGGAACCTCCAGAGGTGACATGACTCTTCACCAGGAGCCTTTTCCCTCCTCGTTTGTCAGGTGTGAAAACGGGGAGGGGCAGGTGCTGTCTTCCATACCACAGCTGTCAGGACCCATCACATCTCATTATGTATTCATGCTTTAGCTGTGGCACGTTCTGAACCCCACGATGGCGCCAAGACTGTGGTACAATGGCGCGGCGCCCTTTTTCCATTCTCTAGGGAGAGCCCTGGGTTTCATACTCAGGTGGAAAACATTGGGCATTTATAGTATATGATAATGGATGGTAGGTGCTTCTTTTACCCACCTGCTTCACATGTCGTCACGCCACAAACATCCGCTTTTGTTTCCAATAACAAGAAACATTCCAGAGGCTGCATGATGAGAGATCGATGTGTTAAACTGTGTGATTGTGTTGCGCTCCCCGCAGGATGTGAAGGTGTGATTACTCACAAAGGGGAGTTACTTGAGATTTTCTTCTTGAACACACAAATCAATTCCAGAGCTGTGTGTGTGTGTGTGTGTGTGTGTGTGTGTGTGTGTGTGTGTGTGTGTGTGTGTGTGTGTGTGTGTTCATGCAGTGGGTGGTAGTGTTTTGCACCTGCTACTGGTCCTGCTGATCAAGGGGTCAGAGGTCGCAGCTCATCCGCCTCCTGATTGGTCGGTGCAGATGTTGGAGTGTTTCCTCATGCAGAGAGAGAAGACTTTGAAAGTCATGTTTGTTTTGTTAGTTCAGTGCTTGTGGTTACAGCTGTACAGGGGCAGGGCTTTATTTCTTTAATTCTTTAAATTCTATATTTAACCAGGTAGGTCAATTGAGAACTGTCGCCGTGTTTGTTTATTCCAAATGATGACAAACTACTTCTGTCTTTTAAGCTTTTATTCTGCAGCAGGAGAATGTGACAAAGTCTAAGCCAAGGTCTTCACCACCATGAGTTAGGGAGAAATCACGCTCAGTTGATCCCTCCGTAATGTCACAGAAGTGAGAGCCCCGATGTATAGTGATTACAACTCTTATGGGTTCAGAATTAACATGATTGGCTAAGACTAGGTGGGGGAGGGGCTGTGGTTTAGACTTGGTCCTCATCGTGTGTGCACAGGCCCAGTCCCAGCCTCTTTGCAGACGTCATCTCATCTTCTTAAAGTCGCTCCTCGTGGCACCGCCCCTTCACCCAGAAATGATCTTCCCTAGTTTCTAAAACACTCTCTGAGTGTGTGAGACAGCTAATGCAGTGTGTGAGTGTCATCATGTGGGCTCGCATACAAAACAATCTCTTGACCTTGCATGTCTGACTTATCTGTGAACTCCCTCAGAGTCTGGAGCTAGTGCTCGTGAGCTTCCATTACTTTGACTTCATAGTAACTTCTTAACAAAACATAATACAATAATCAGTATGTGTCCAGGCATTCAACATCCAATTCCCTGCTTCACTTAGCATCAGGTTAATCAGCATGGCGCTCTAACAATAAAAACATGATGGGTAAATATAAAATGGCACTTTAAAGTTGCAGTGTGGGATTTTGAGTGCAATCAGGTGGTGAAGCTTAAGTATTACAACTAACTGCAAGTGCTCCAGCTCAGCCCCTCCCTTTCTGAGCTATGGTGGCCCCATGGCTACAACAGCCTCAAGCAGCCACTCAGAAGAGACGAGTTCTTTCTGAAGAATTCTCTTATATTTGGACTCTTTCGGTGGTGCTTTCTACCGGGGAGCATTGGGACAGGTTGACCCATCACTGCTCAGCACTTTCCACTCGCCTGATAGTGAACGGCTAAAAGAGTGAACAATTCTGGCTCGTTTTACACACACAATAAAAATCCAATCCTAACGTGATAAACACAGGCATTATACAACATGACAAACGTTACTTATCCTAACATTCGCTAGTTTCATTTTCAGTGTTGTCGTTTCTAAATGGCACCTTACCTCTTCAGCAGGACAGTGGCAAATTCTGCCTCAGCAGCAAAGTTATTTTTTCTCATCAGACTTCTCTAACGTTTTCCAGTTTTCCAGCTTTTCCACTGTGGACCTGTGATTTGTTCCGTTGCCGGTTGCTAAGCTAAGTGCTAAGCTGTCTGGCCTCAACGCGTCTCTGCTTCCTGTGTAGAGGTGGCACGGGATCGTCTACCTGTCAGGCAGATACCGAGTAAGGGTGGTCCTCCATCGGTTGTCCCTGTGTCGCAGCATACAGGTGGTCCTGCATTTTGATTTATTCCTGAGGGAATCCTCAAACAAATTACAACAGGCTCCCGTGTTGATGTCCTCTTGTATGTGCGGTGCCAAAGAAAAACAACCACTGCGCATGCGCGGAAACTCAGATACTCGGTTGCTAAAGTCGTATTGGCCCTGCACGTCTCTTGTACTGTCATGGCGTCTATACCGGAAAATACATAGCAACAGCTTTTATGGTGGTCATCCATGACACATGTATTTTTAAATGTTTAGTTTACTTATTTAAGAAACACTTTGGGTTAATGTCTTGGGTTCATTAAACATGTGATAAAACATAGTTTTGAACAATCCAATGAGATTGATATTTTGACATCACTGAAAAAATCCCACACTGTACCTTTAAAGTATGGAAACATGATAGGTAAATATAAAATGGCACTTTAAACTATGGAAACATAGTCGAAAAATATAGAATCCCAACTGAACCAGTCTGCATTTACAGTGATGGCCTAAGGCTGTTTGAGTATCAATGTTGTGGCCAGTGACACTGCAGCCTCTCTCGAGCTGGATTTGAACTAGCCACCTTTGCTTCCTAAGGCAGTTGCTCTATCCACTGAGCCACTGCCACCCCAGGCTTCTGATGACTCAGGGGCGTGGCCTCTTGATTGACACCTTGGCCAACCCGGCTCAGTAAAAGTAAACTCTGCTGTAAATCCAAAGTGCATGGTGTGTTCTCTCCTGTGTGTTTCACTGAAAGGGACTTGTGACCTCATACTTCATTTGTCTTGGGGGCTCAGTGACCAACACACTGGGCAGCGAGAGTCGGACAGGTCCCGGGAGGGAAGGTGTCAGAGGAGCCCCCCCCCCCAGGAGCTGTTGGTTTATTATAGAGGAGATTTTATACATTAGGTCAGTAAATGAAACAGAATTTGTGGCTTCAGAATGAGGCTGCTCTGTAGCTCTGAGCTGAGTCAACAAGAACACAGCTCTACTCTATTTACAGAGATTCTGATTTATCAAAAATATATGTAACATTCATCCTATTATGATTATACATACACAGATTAATGACTGTAGTACAGAAATAGAATACAAATACATGCAATACAAATATATGAGCATGTCACATGACGAGAGGAGACGAAGGTGCAGTGTACACAACTGAATGTAAACAATCAAAACTACCATGATTTGTAGAATTAATACTAAATAATAAACAGTAAGTGGTTCTACTCATGTACTCTTACCATGATTTATTTGTTTTGACATAGTAAATTAATGATAATTCGTAATAATGCTAATAATGATAAGTGTAAGAAATTGTATTTATATATAATATAAATGATAATATGAATAATAATAACAGACTTAGTCGAATGATTTTTTGATTATGTTTTTCAACATTTTTAATGATGTCATTGAAAATATAATCAGACGTTATAATCTACAGATATTGGTATTTAAAGTAGATAGTTAGACACATTTTATTAATTTCTAACATGAAATAAAAGACAACAATGTCCATTATCAGCCTCAGTAACTTGTCAGTCTTCACTTGTTTTTAACACAAAATGAATAAATGTATGATGAAATAAGTAAAGTTGGTGAAAGTTAACAGTAAAATTAAAACTCTTTCTCCTGCATCAGTTAAAGTCACATGTTGCTTTGAATATTTGGTGTTAAACACTCTGGCTCTTCTCCTTCCAAACAAATGCTAAACAGATGCCAAGGTACGGTGCACCACTCTCCTCCTTGTTGCTAAGCAACCACCTACTGTACTGTTGCTAAAAGTTGTAGTATTTTTAACCTGGAGTGTTTGCCGTGCACCGCAGAGCTAACAACATGCTAATCTGTGTCCAGACGATGCAACAGGAGATGAGCGGGAGATCCTCTGAGGACATGATTCATCAGAGTATATTAGTATCATAATATCCACATTAAAGTTAAACTACATCAGAAGATGATTAAGCAAAAAGAGACTATTTGTAGCTCTGACATCATTCCATTTACCAGCACCAGGTGGCAGCACTGTGTGAGAACCACAGATTGTATGTAAAGATGGACCCATACTGTTCTACAGTGTTTCTGAGGCTTGAAGTGGGTGGGTCACTTGTCATCCATCTTCCCGATGCCTAACTCCTCCTACTTCCTGTTTCATCCAAAAATGGGCAAAGAGGCGGAAAGGGCCCCCTCTCTCATGGTCAAGGAATGATAACAGTTTTCTTGTGAAGAAGATTAATGTGTCTCTTTCTTTGTGTGTGTGTGTGTGTGTGTGTGTGTGTGTGTGTGTGTTGTTTAGAAATACAAGGTGGATCTGTTCTACAAAGTTCGCCACGTGATGATGGAGCTGATCGACCTGCGGAGGCAGCTGCTGTCCGGTCACTTGACTCAGGACCAGAGCCGAGACGTCAAACGTCACATCACCGTCAGACTGGACTGGGGCAACGAGTGAGGACACACACACACACACACACACACACACACACACACACACACACACACACACACACACACACACACACAC
>JAFBJT010108395.1:268760-276941 GCA_016785325.1 Chascanopsetta lugubris
ACACACACACGCACACACACACACACCTAGACTGAAAAGAAAGGCTCCTAATAATTCCATTGTACCAGTAAGATTCTTTGGGTTTACAGCAGAGCTCTTACTCACATCAACTGTGAGCACAGCAAACCTTCACAGCCTCTGACACACACACACACACACACACACACGCACACACTCCCCTCAGACTGAATGGAGGAATTTCACATCACATCTCAGGCTGTGTCACAGTGTCAGTGAGTCAGAGTGTCAGTGGTCACATGACTGAACGTGACCCAGCCGTCTTCGTTCCGTCCTCCTGGATGAACACATCTTCGGAGTGTCTGACTCCTGGAGACAAACATTCTGCAGTGAGGCAGGCCAAGACTCTCTACTTCAGTTCCCTCACCGGTGAGGCTCATGGGGCTGAGGCAGAGCTGAGGCATGAGGAGGAATCGGACAGAGTTGACTCCGTCTGTAAATCCCCCCCCCCCCCCCCCCGGGGGCCCCCCCCCCCCCGAGGGGGCGGAGTCTGACAGTTAGGTAATTCAGGCTGGGTGTAACACTGACTTCAACATCTGCTGCCTTTAAAGTGGAGTTATTTTAAATACTTTCCCATTGTTGATAATCATTTGTTTTCAGCTGCGTGTCAATGCAGGTAAAACAAGCAAACAAACAAACAGACATGTAAAATGAATAATAGAGTCGTCGGGATTAATAAAGATAATCTTAATCATGTATAATATAAGAGTTATTTGTGTTTTCACCACCAGAGGTCACTAAGTCCTACCTGCTGTTTCTGTTTGTGGTCTCAGTGAGAAGTTCATGGTGAGACTGAACAAGAACGGAGGCCCCAAGAACCCAGAGAAGGTGGAGAGGCTGTGTGCACTGTTCACGGTAACACACACACACACACACACACACACACACACACACACACACACACACACACACACACACACAGTGAGCTAGTTAAAGTCTGAACCTTTAAGGTATTGAGGGGATACATGTAAAAGTAGGGATGGACTGCCCCCTGTTGGTCTTTTATTTTGAAGTTCAGTAGCTGTCAGGAGCTTCCTGTTGGCAAAACCATGGGAGTACATTAAAATCTCACATGATTCAAATGAGAAAGATGATAAGAAATGACTAAATATTCTAAATGATATAATGACATAACTGTAACTCTCTGAATCTGTAGGACCTAAGCAACAAGGACATGAAGAGAGATCTGTACATCGTGTCTCAGGTCATCAGAACAGGTCAGTGTCTTCATGTGAAACCAACCGCACGAGTGGACGACCGCTCAGCTCGTGTGCATGTGTCAATCATTCATTCCATATTCAAAGGAAAAGCCAATACTGTGAATTATTTTTGTTTTCCAACGCCTAACACAAATAACATTTTAATTCAATTTAGATTCATCTTATTTTGTAATGTATTTCTTTATTGATCCAATGATTTCAATTAATGAACCCTTCAACACATTTAAAATGTGAAAAAATATTTTGCCTTTTTTTTTTCCAAATCCACCTCTTTTTTCTTTAGCGTTTGACCCTCTGACCTTACTTCCTGTTGCAGGCCGCATGTTGTTGAACGACAGTAAGAAAGGTCCTCCTCATGTTCAGTACCGGCGCCCGTACGGCTGCGCTGTCCTCGCCATGAGCGACGTCCTGCAGACCATCTCTGAGCTGAAGGAGGAGAAAGACTTTGCCCTCAAGGTTTACACGTATGTGGCTGGAACACACGCACACACACACACACACACACACACACAAAAACAACCTTTGAGTGTCACCTGTTGTTGTTGTCGTTGTCATTCTCCAGGTGCAACAACGAGAACGAGTGGTACCAGATCCACGAGAACATCATCCGCAAGTCCAGCACCAAATACACAGCTCCCAGCACCAACTATGGTGCGTGTGTGTGGGTGTTTGTGTGTGTGTGTGTGTGTGTGTGTGCGTGTATCCAGGTCCATCCTTGAGCCTTCAGCCAAATCTGATGATGTGGAGATTCCTTGGTTTCACAAGAAATGTCCATCTTCAGTTCAAAGTCCCACTCAGAGTTCTGATTCAGTCAATCTGGTTCATCTTCTTTGTCGACTTCCTCGTCATTCTTGTCCTCTCTCTCTTCCTTCCCCCTTTCCCTCTTCCCTTCAGGCCTCATCATCTCTCTGCAGCTGCTGCGAGGCGACCTGCCGCAGGTCAGCAGAGAAAACTCCCTGATCTTCAGCAAGGGAGTCGCCATCACTCGCAAACTGGGATTCCCAGATGTCATCATGCCCGGTGAGTTGCTCTCTTTGGCTCCTCCCACACACACGACAGGAAGTTCACCCTCGCACGGAGTGAGCCGGAGGATACTTTGATTCATATCTGTCCTCGTTTGTTTACGTCTTTACTTTTGCTTTGTATCTAGATGGTGTTTGATAAACTAGGACATTCTAGTACAAAAGCAAGCGAGGCAGACTGAGCAGCGTAGTGGCTCATGACTCAAAGAGGGGTTTTACAGGGTGGCCACGCAGTCCTTTAAGTCTGTTATTTCAGAAACACTTCGGAAGTAGTACCTGAATTTTGGCATTTCTGGTTCCAGGTGACATTCGGAACGACCTGTATCTGACGCTGGAGCGCGGGGATTTCGAAAGAGGCGGGAAAAGTGTTCAGAAGAACATTGAAGTCACCGTCTACGTGCTCTATGCCGACGGAGAAATTCTCAATGTGAGAAAAGAATCCCAACACTGGCGTTTAAAACACCTTCTGTCGGTAGATTTGGACGCGTTGTTATGAAAAGCTCTGACATGAAGACACACCCCCTTTACTGCCCCCTGCAGGACTGTATCAGCGTCGGCTCCGGGGAGCCCAACCTCCCCGAGCACCGCTCCTTTGTGCTCTACCACAACAACAGCCCACGCTGGAGTGAGGTCATCAAACTGCCCATTCCCATCGACCGCTTCAGAGGCTCCCACATCCGCTTCGAGTTCAGACACTGCTCCAGTGAGTCACTCCCATCAGAGCTCAAAGGAGTTTGTTTGTTTGTTTGTTTATTGTGTTAAAAGAGAATGATCTTACCGGGTTTGCGGGGTCATGTTTATTAGTGTCAATCCTAGAGCAGGTTGACAGTCCTAGACGTTCAGAAAATACTGTAGCGTCCTCACACTGTCCATTGCTCTAGCCGCTGTTTTTTCGCTCTCTTAAAAATTCAAAATTTTATTTTTTAAACCAAAAATTTAAAAAAAAGAAATGAAGGAATGAATCCAACATTTTCTGGCATTTTAAAAAAATGGATCCAATCTATAAATCAAGTGAATTCAGGATCATATTGAATCAAGGTTCACTGTGTCTGAGACGTCTCACCCTCTTTGTTTAGTTTAACGTGTCCACTCTCGTTCCAGCGAAGGACAAAGGAGAGAAGAAGCTGTTTGGTTTCACCTTCACTCCTCTGATGAGGGAGGATGGAACCACTCTGTCCGACGACAGCCACGAACTCTACGTTTACAAGGTCAGCCTATTTGATTTATTCTCTTCCAGAAATCTGTCTGCTTCATTCAAAGGCGTCATTTCATTTTCTCCGTGTCCGACCTCAGTGTGATGAGAACACGACCTTCAGTAACCACGCCCTCTACCTGGGCCTGCCCTGCTGCAAGGACGACTTCAACAGCTGCCCCAGTCTCCCCTCCAGCCTCATCTTCCAGCGCAGCTCCAAGGAGACGTTCTGGATCTCCACCCAGCTCTCCTCCACCAAGCTCACACAGAACGGTACCGACACCACACCCCCTTCGCCGACGCCCGCTGATGTTTGAGAAGAATGATCACAATGATAAAGCTAGCTGGTAGTCAACGGCGCTAAACTCCTCCTCCTTTCTGGTTCGTCCAAAAACAGACAATGAGGTGGAGCACAGGCAAAGGGCTGAGATAAGGCCCGTGGAGCTGTCACAGCATCCACAGGGCGTGGCAGCTGTCACTCAAGAGGCCACGCCCCTTAATTACGCACAACTTCAACCGGGATAGGATACGAATAAGCCCCGCCCCTGTACAGTTGTCACAGGAAAACCGAATCTGTCATGTGTACCAGACTTTAAACATGTTTCATTCACCTCTAAAGTTGACCATTTTAACATGGGGGTCTATGGAGATGGAGTCTCTAGTGGCCACTCTGTGAACTGCAGGTTTTTACGGATCCTCACGTCTCTCAGCCAACGCTAACTTCATGTGGTGGTTGTATTTCAGTCGACCTCCTGGCTCTGCTCAAGTGGAAAGCTCATCCGGACCGAGTCATGGACATTCTGGGTCGACTGAGGCACGTCAGTGGAGAGGAGATCGTCAAGGTGACGAGTCAACAAGATGGGAATAATCTCCAAGTGTGAATATGTGGAGCTGCTGGAAATGACTGTGTGTGTGTGTGTGTGTGTGTGTGTGTGTGTGTTACAGTTTCTACAAGATATTCTGGACACGTTGTTTTCCATATTAGACGACAACACCGACAAATATGGACCGCTGGTGTTCCAGTCACTGGTGAGTGTCAGTGAATGAATGAATGACCTCTGGTCCCCTGACCCTCTGACCTTTGACCCTCTGTCACAGGTCTTCATCATCAACCTGCTCAGGGACAGTAAATATTTTCACTTCAGACCAGTGATGGACACGTACATCCAGAAGCACTTCGCTGGAGCTCTGGCCTACAAGTGAGTGAGTGTGTGAACACGCACACACTGAATATTCATACACTGCGTGGTACACACTGTACTGCACTCATGTAGTACTACTGTGCGTGGGATGCATTATGCTATTTTATTCATAGATGTTCTCCGAACCCTACACATTGAACCTATAAATGGACATTGTGTTGTGTTGTTGTGTTGCAGGGAGCTGATCCGCTGTCTGAAGTGGTACATGGACCGTTCAGGAGAGGTGGTGAGACAGGACCACATCCAGGAGGCCATGAGGGTGAGACGACAGGATCAGATATGTTGCACCTTTACAGGCGCAGTGTGTAAGATTTGGTGACCTCTAGAGGTGAAGTTGCATGTTGTGTCCCTCACCTCACCCTCACCCTTCTGAACATGCAAGAGAACCTATGGTCGACTTCAGTTGTCATTAAAACTCAAAAGATGTTTAACGCGTCCAGTTTTACTACTGTAAAAACATGGCGGCCCCCATAGTGAAGACCTCCTCCTCATGTTAATATACATTCATTGGCTCATTTTAGGGTAATGGAAAAAAGATATACATTTAGGTGGTTGTAAACTCATGAAAATGTCAGTATGTCATTGTTTTGTAATATTTTGAGAAAAAGGACAAAATCTTACACACTGCACCTTTAAGGATATTGGGCGGGAAATGTACATTTAGGAGACGATGTACTAAAACAAAGATGGACTTAAACATTGAATCATTTAAATTTAAAATATGTGTATTGTTACTGAACACTCTACGTAACATCTATTGCACGTCTGTCCGTCCTGGGAGTGGATCCCTCACCTGTGACTCTCCCTCAGGTTTCTACCTTTTCTTTTTTTCCCTGTAAAAAGGGTTTTTTCCCCCGGTAGTTTTTCCTTACTCTTGCTGAGGGTCTAAGGACAGAGGATGTTACCCACCCTGTGAAGCCCTGTGATTTGTAAATGCAGGCTCTATAAATAAACTTTGATTTGATTTGTATTTGATTTGATGATACATTTTTGAAAATGTCAGTATGCGATTGTATTGTAATACATTTAGAAGTGACAAAATGGCCGATATCTTATACACATCTTTAAAGTCTCTTCCTGTCATCATGCTTACCCCCCCCCCCCCCCCCCCCCCCCCCCCCCCCCCCGTCGCCATGGTTACCCCCCTCCCCCCCCCCCCCCCGCCCGCCCGCAGGCTCTTGAGTACCTGTTTAAGTTCATCGTCCAGTCTCGGATCCTCTACTCTCGCGCCACCTGTGGGATGGAGGAGGAGCAGTTTCGCACCAGCATCCAGGAGCTGTTCCAGTCCATCCGCTTCGTCCTCAGCCTGGACAGCCGCAACTCAGAGACGCTCATCTTCACACAGGTCAGACAAACATCACGTCACATGTCTCCTTTAAATCTGTTTCCATGACGATGTCTGTTCAAATGTTCCTTTCCTATGTAGCTGCTACCGTCTTCTAGCTGCTGCTTTAATCTGATTCTTGTCTCCTACTCGATCCTCGGACCTCTCCTTTCCTCGCTTCCTTACCTTCTCTTTCTACCTCCCACAATCCCCTGCTCCGACCGTTGCCTCCCTATTACCCCTCCTGGGCCCTGCCCCCTCCCTCCATGCCCATAGGGCTCCCAGCCTTGCGTGGGTACAAACCAGGCCCCGCCCCCCAGCATCGGGCCTGCCGCTCCCATAGCACTAGCCTCTGCCCTGGGCCAGTCCCTGCCCGCCGCCCCGGGGACAGCACCCGGCGGCGTGCAGGCCAACTGCGTCCAGGCCTGGAGCTCTAACGCTCTGCGCCCGTCGCCGCTGTCTGTAAGTAAACGTCTGGGTGTGTCTCACATGGGACGTCCCAGACTTCCTGACCACCTGTTCTGCTGTTTTAGAGCCTAACGCCCCCGTCGCCCCCCGCCCCCCCCCCACACACACACACACTCACACCCACTCACACCGTATGTTGTTGTTGTTAACGATGTGAATGTATGAATTAACACACGTCACTTCTCGATCACTGTTCTTCTTCACTTTGTCTTTTGTTTTCTCTCCCTTTGATCTGAATTTGATTTCTAATCCAGTAATGAATGACATCACTGTCTGATCTTATTGTTTGTCCTTTTCACTTGTGTAAACCAGTGAAGAAGCAAACTCACAATCAGCAAATGAAAGGGGCTGTGTGTCATGTTGGTGCGGTTCTATTTATAAACAGCAGAGGGCAGTGATGTGTCAGAAAGGATCGATCTATGAGCTCATCCAACTTTCTGTCATGTGATTAAAACAAGCCTTGTTAAATTGCACAAATGGATTCAGTTCAAAAACACGATACAAGGCTTTTATTTTGAGCCTCAGAACAGGAAGTGATGTAATAAACTACAACCCTCCAGAGGGCACCCACTGAGGCGCATATGCGCCCAAAAATCATGCAGTGCCTAGAAATGTTTCATGAGGCGCATCCTGTGCGCCCAGATTAGGATGTACGGTAAACTGGAAATTACTAAGTACTGCGATACTAAAGTACTCAGAACAATACTATACTGTGTTCGGAAAGGTGCTGGTCTTCTTTACTCTCTAACTCGCCCGCTAATGTGACAACCGGCGGGCGCTGGGCGCTTTGCATGAGCCAAGGCACAGTGTCAACATGGGAGAGAGAGAGAGAGAGAGAGAGAGAGAGAGAGAGAGACAGACAGACAGAGAGACAGAGAGACAGAGAGATACAGAGCAAGAAAGAGTGACACAGAGAGAAGGAGGGAAGGAGAGAGATACAGGCGGGCAGACAGAGAGAGAGAATGAGAACTCCAGTCTGCAAGAGGGAGAGAGCAAGAAAAGGAGCAAGGGGGAGAGAGATGTGTGGGGAGAGAGGCAGTGTGGTAGAGAGAGAGAGAAATGGAGTGAGAGAGAGGGGAGACCACTTTGCATTATGCAAAATATTCAAAACAAACCCTGAAATTCTCATCAGTGTATGAGCATATTGAAAAATATTTGTGCAGCCTGTGACAGCTGTATTATTAATCAAAATACAGACATTTGAATATATATATGTATATATATATAAATGTCCTAGAGCAGAGGTCACCAACGCGGTTCCAAAAATAGCACTAGTCGCCAATGAGCCCCGCCTGAATTCGTATTTACTGCTCCTCCGCCTCCGCTACACCGGAACAAACACTTAATGAATAACAACAGTCATTATCAGAATGGAACTTTATCATTTTCTGAAGAGCTTTTCTGTGTGCGCACTCATGTCTCTCTCTTTTGCTCTCTCTCTCGCTGTGTGTGTGTGTTGTGTGTGTGTGTGTGTGTGTGTGTGTGTGTGTGTGTGTGTGTGTGTGTGTGTGTGTGTGATCCAGAGAGCGAGAGAGGGGAAATGAAACTGCGACAGACTAGAGACGTGTAAATGAGATCAATAACCTAAGTGTTTTACTTTGTTTAATAAAAGAACAAGGCGCAGACACGTTCTATATGAACCGTAACCTTAAATTACGTCTGTTGTGACGTGGCGCTATATAGAAAATGTATTAAATATGTATAACTTCATCCTCCAGGGGGGCGGGGTGCAGTC
>JAFBJT010108395.1:304765-317897 GCA_016785325.1 Chascanopsetta lugubris
TATATACATATGTATGACCTTAACATAATCATAACCAGGGGAAAAGTATTGTTTAGCTCTTTGATTCTCAACTACTGGGTCCAGAAGTGGGTCGCAAACCTATTTTCAGTGCATCCCAGGCCTTTGACTGGGAAAACATTTTAAGTAAAAAATCCTGTCCTTTTATTTTGAAGAGGACTTTTTAATGCAGTGATGGGACATTTAAGAAATTGAACCTTTTCCTCGATTTGGGTCGTAGCTCGTCTTTAAGGGGCCGATGGTGGGTCCCGAGGCCAAACCACTCGAGGACCACTGGTTTAGATGCAAAGCAGGGGTGTCAAACATATGGCCCCCGGGCCAAATCCGCCCCACCACTGGCCAGTCATCTCATCTGGCCAGTGAGATGACTTTTCAAAGTGTCAACATTACAGAAAAGGCCTGCAATGTTTCTTAAAAAGTAACTACGATTTCAATCTTGTCCACCAGGGGGCCACACACAACACTACGAAGCAAGCCAACTTCCATAAAGGGTGAGTTTACCTCATTGTTACTATATTCTACTTTACCAAGGGAACAATTTGCAGGTGTTGTTCATAGGTTGTTATGCTACGATTTTACTGGTTGAGCCCACTTGAGATCGAATTGACCTGAATGCAGTTGTGTTGTTTAACCCTTCCAAATGATTCTGATGGAACTTTAAGTACAGCGAACGGCCCAGTTTCATTGTCACTCCTCACCCTGAATGTCTGTGTGTGTCCTGCTCTGTGTAACTTCAGTGAGTGGGTACAAATCCGTGAAGTGTGGTACAGACTGAGAGTCACATCCAGCAAGCGCCAAATAGCATTGAACTGTTGAAACTAGTTGAAAAGCCTTTGAAGTCATTGAAAACTTCTGCATTCATTCAGGGGACTTTAACAAACCAACGATTTCAAACGGCACTGCAGTCGCCGTTGGATTTAACGGGCAGTATAGCAACAGCATCCCTGCTTGTGGCTGCAGGGGGCGCTGATGCTCAGCGTTGTCTATGCGCAGGATAATCTTAATATTAAGATTACTTGTGATAATGTTTTGCACGATGCAAAAAGGAGAAAATAAATCACGGCGGAGGAACATGGTGGTCTCTGTGGAGAAGGCCTGCCTCTCACTTATGTACAGATCACTTGTTTGGAGCTTATTAACACAACCAATCAATACCGAGGGCTTGTGACATTCATGCATTGGTCAATAATTATCTTAGATTGAAACGTGCCGCCATATTTCTTACTAGCTGGACCTTTAAGCAAACCTTGTAACCTTAAAGACAACCGCATCATGTGTGACCGTTCTGACCTCTGTTTACCCCGTGCATCCATCCGGTCTCATAATCCAATACCTCTGCACTTCAGCCAGTGTGCATTTCTAATTCCATTTTGATAAACCGCAGGTTAGTCCTGTTACGTCACAATAGACGGTGTTGATTGGTCCATTCGAGAGGTTTTAGACTATCATGCATGGCTCTGAACAGAGTCTCTCAGTTAATGCCTCTAATCGAATCAATATATTTGGAGAGACTGGCTCATAATCTCTCTCTTCACCTCCATATTAAAGACAGTCAATTAGTATAGATTGGCGGCAGTGAATGCATTTTGATTAAGAGACAGCTGTTGGATTCTAAGTCAGTGTGTTTACTGGCAGACATTCTTCTCTTGGGTCTCGAGGCCATAGCTCTCTGTACCTCTGCCTCTCTCTTTTCTTTCCATTTGATAAAGAAAGCGAGGGAGGAAAAGGATACACATATATAGAGTGAGGGACTCGTCCATGAATTGATATCGACAATCATTATTTTCACACGAGTGGCTTCAGTCACACTGGATTGGCGATGACGAATGTTAAATATGTCATATGCGACATTAATCCTGAGGCTTAGATTCGGACATGGACGACGTCAGATCAGTGGTCGGTGTAAATGAGAGAGAGAGAGAGAGAGAGGGAGAGAGAGAGGGAGGGACAGAGAGAGAGAGAGAGAGAGGGAGAGAGAGAGAGAGGGGGAGAGAGAGGAAAAGGGGAACTTACTTTGAAAGAGTAGGCAGAAAATGATGAAACGGGACTGACACACTGTAGTTTTGGTTGGCTGAGTAGGATGAAGGGAGGGTAAGGGATGGAGTACAAAGACACAGGTAGACAGAGCTGTGTGTGTGTGTGTGTGTGTGTGTGTGTGTGTGTGTGTGTGTGTGTGTGTGTGTGTGTGTGTGTGTGTGTGTGTGTGTGTGTGTCTGCGTGTGTGTGTGGCAAGGATGAAGAACACACACACACACTTGGTGCTCGTCATTGTTACCACACGTTATTGATTGATTACTGATTATTATTGATACCATCAAAGGTAAGATTTCAGGTTTTGTCACTTTCATATGTAGCAATAGGACTACAAAAAAATTATATACTGACATTTTTATGCGTATGTTTAATCATCTGAATGTATGGCTTGCTTTTTACGTTACCCTAAAACGAGCCCTTTAATATATGGAGTGGGTCCTCTCTATGGGGGTCACAATGTTTTTACAATAGCCCAGATACGAAACGTCATCTGAGCTTTAATGATAATCAATGACTCACAGTCGTAGGTTCTCCTGCATGGGAAAGGTGAGCTGATAGACACATCAACTTCACCAATAGATGTCACCAAATCGTACACACTGCACCTTTAACAGAACCACAACAATCACCTTTTCCCTCCCTGTTCCCTTTCATCATGGCGTGAATGGACATACCTCAGCTTGCCTGACCATGTCCACCCATGTGTGAGTGTGTGTGTGTGTGTGTGTGTGTGTGTGTGTGTGTGTGTGTGTGCGTGCGCACGATTTACCACACCACTGTCAACAAGAGGGCGATCCATCAGCTGTCAGTCCCGCTGTGAAGTTTTAATTAATTACACCGAGCGAGGCAAGGTCAATGCTGCGCGCGGCGGCGGAATGCTAGCCTCTCTTCTCGGCGGGGGATCAATAGGGCTTTAAGCGCGCCCGTACACTTCTATACTCCCGAGTTATTAAGGGAGTGAGGCCGGGCCCCATTGTGTCTCCGGCAGCCTTGTCGGAGCCAGCGGGCGTAAAGGATGTCGGTTTGGTTTAAGTTCACAGCGGGGGAGACGCTGAATGGGACTTAATGGTGCTAATGGATGTGGGATGTGAGGGGGTGTCGAAGAGGAGACGGACAAGAGAAGGAGAGGTACAAGAGGTGGACTAATGTGGCGCGGCACATGCTGAGAGCCAGGTGCTTTGGGGCTAGTTCCCTCGGATTTTGCCCCGACGCGAGTCGAGTGTGTGCGGGCTCACAATCATATCCAAGGAACAAATTGGCGAGTGTGAATTGTGGGGGGGGGGGGGGGGGGGGGGATATATTTGGTTGGGGGGGGATAAATAGTTGTTTAGCGGTCGTTCCCGGGGCCCCGAGTATCATTTCAAAGGGCAGATCCGTTGCATAACAAAAGATCTGGTTGACATCTCCGGTGCCCGCCCCCGCCGCCCTCATCAGTCAACCCGGGAGGATCGTTAAGAGAAAATGAAGTAGCACTCGTCGAGTGGGATCAAGACCTTCACTTTATTATGAAGTGCAAAGGTATGAAAACACTTGAGACACTGTACCACCGTGTGAGCATTGCAAACACCGAATGAGAGAGAGAGGGAGAGAAGGAGGACGGCAGGGAGGGAGACCAGTTTGAAGGGGCCGATGCATTATTCATCGCAGTCAAGCACACAGCTCATTGATTTAATGGAAATACGATTCTTATCTTCAGATCGCGCAAGACAAAGGCCTTATTTCTCACCATATGTCACTGTCTGATTGGATAATGCTCTGACCGACAGGCAGAGACAGTAAATGTCATCCCTGCAATTTTTTTTTTTTTTTGGACCTGGCCCGTAACGCGATAGCTGCCTTTTTTTAGTCGTAAAGTCTATTTCATGTGCGCCGGCTCCTGAGCGCTCACATGTAACTCCATCTCCTTACTGATAAAACATAGTGGTATAACACACACCATTTGTTACCACTAGATTACAAAGTTAGCAATAGGATACTCAGACTGGGCTGGTCAGACCGCACTGCTATACCACTTTTTTTCACCACTAGGGTGAGTCATGGGCCACAACAGTGCTCACTCTCGCATATATTTTCATCACTTCCTGCTCGAATTACAAATGACAGGTCTCGAGTCGGGATTTTGTGCAGAAAGGGGGAGAGGGGGATGGATGTTGAAGGTTAATAATAAAAGCATAACAATACAAAAACATATAGACAGATATAGATACATTAAAACGCCACGTGCAAAACAATGGGTACACATGATAAAGTCACAGCCTGCAATTTCCACTACTTTTTAATCACAAGCCTCACACACTTTGTGCGTTGCCAGCCTCAACCAGTATGATTGAAACTGATGCAGAACATTTTTGTTTTGCATGAGTGCAGCTGCGAACGAAGCCACCTGGGGAATTTTTTTTTTCTTTTCTGAAGGCTTTTCAACCTGACTTTTTCATCATGCCACAGTAACATCAGCCTTCATGAAGGTTGCTTTAGATCAGGGACGTTCAATATGTGACACCAGCAAAAGCAAAAGAGGAGACACCCCCCCCCCCCCCCCCCCCGCGCCTTAAAAAAAAAAAAACCCCACCTTTACTAAAGATAGAAAACTTTATCACATCATCATGGGTCTCTCACAGTTATACTCTTCTGTCCATTCATCCACCCATCTATCCTTCCATTCATCTATCTTTTGTCTGGCAGCAGCCTCATCCTTATTCAGCTTAAGAGTGAAACAACCAAAATGCACAAATTAGCCTTTCGACATTCCAGTTTGAAGTGCACCATCAAGTGATGACTTTCAGGCAACTTCTGGGCTCCATCAAGTGCATTCTAATCTGACTCCTGATCCACTTGTGTTTGTGGGAAGGGGGGCGAGAATGCAGCTGCAGCAGGTGCACAGTTCAGAAGGGTTATACTTAGTCTACTAATTAATCATTGGTGTGTGTGTGTGTTTGGGCTCAAAATGCAATAAACCAATCAAAGTGCCATCTCTCATTCACTTTAAAAGCCAGGTGTGCTTCCACTTAAGCAGATTGCTCGTGAAAGGAGGGATTTGCCAGCGAGTCACGGAGTTGGAAAGAATGTGTTTCAGTGATTTCTCTTCAAGGGAGGAGAGGCTCACCTGGTTTTGTGACATATATCTACCCACGTATATATTTAACTTGGAGCTAAGCGTACAAGCCTGTAGCATGCAGCCGTCATTTATCATTGAAGCTCAAATTCAATTTGCCCACTCAGGGCAACACGGTGATGGTATCAAGGTGGCCTCTGTAGTGTGGACCAGTTTGACCTGACGTACATATACAGGTCTTGTTCCAGGGTAAATAAAACAATATATTCAGCTAATGGGCCACTCCTTTTTACATTAGTATGATTATTCTATGCAGCAGTGTGGCCTCTGTAGAGTCGCCCTGCTCTCCACATCTATACAAGGCTAATTTCAGAGAAATGAATATATTGTATTCTCCTGCTTATACACACTCATAAAAGACACAACAATGATAATAATAATAATAATAATATTAATAATAATAATAACAATAATTAATGATAATAACAATAATAATAATAATAATAACAATAACAATAACAATAACAATAACAATAACAATAATAATAATAATGATGATAATAATGATAATAATAATATCATTCTTCTTCTTCTTCTTCTTCTTCTTCTTCTTCTTCTTCTTCTTCTTCTTCTTCTTCTTCTTATTATTATTATTATTATTATTATTATCATCGTCGCTGTCAGAGGAGGATATTATTATTATTATTATTATTATTATTATTATCATTATTATTATTATTATTATTATTATCATTACGTCATATTACATTTCTTTCAATATCATTTTTTAAAGGCCTAATCTTAGCACTGTATCCTCAACAATGTCCCCATTATAGGGATTCCACAACAATGCACCTGAACACATCTCATTTGAGGACCGATACACCGTCAGATGCACGCGAGTACTTTTCAGATTTACAGGGACACTGGATTTGAAAATGACAAACGTGTTGGTCATCATATTGTGCTTGGAAAGATACATTTTCTTTGTGTTGGGGGACGTTTCAAGTTTGAACATAGGCCGTCAGTGGGTCGTGTTACACAGTCACTGATCCCGGCTTTAGCGCCCTGCTGTTCCATCCATTCGCCTGTAATCATTTGATTTCTCAGTATCTCAGTTCTCAAACGAGTCCGGTAATAAACTGGTTCCATTTGATAATCAGAGCTTTCCGTACACCGTGCAGCTGGCTCCGACATCAACACATGATCATTCATGGTAATTGGTCATTTGTTTCCAGGAAGTGGACTCGGACTTGGTTCATATTCAGTGTAATATTTTAGATGATTGCACAATTGCTTTCATATGTCCGCAGTGTTGAACGATTATTTCCGATGTGTACTTCTGGGGCCTCGGACGGTTCTGGTTTGGCGAAGGATGTGGATTTGTGTGCGGGAAAATAAGAATGCATGTCGATTTAAGCGCCTTATTCCGACATGAAGTTTTTGAACACGAGGGCTTATATTCTGTAACGGCGGTTATGGGGAAAGTGTGTTTCGTCTGTGTCAGTATTGACAGATCCAGTTAGATGTTTGGCTCCGGGGGGCTTAGCTAGTCTGAAATGCACTAAAGCGAGAAGAGCCAGGGGGCGATGCTCAAGTGTCTGTCTATTTATTGCAGACAGAAACACACATATGCACACACGCAGATACACTCTTCCCCACCAAGACACATACACACACAAAGCTGGCGCGCACACTCATCACCAGTCATACACTCACACCAGCTCACTGAGGCGAATCAAACCTGAATCTCAACCTCAGCGGAGTGAATTCTTTTTAACCCCTGCAGGCCTGCGTCGGAGGAATACCTCAATCCTTCTCCTCTTCGCTTTACGTAGCCACCAGGCCCCCGCAAAATGAGGCTTAAACCGTCCACATCCACTTCACTCCCGATTCCATTTTTTCCCCCTCCTTTCCTGTGGTTTCCCAACACGGCCCCAAGGCGGTCGATGCAAAAAGCAATGGGCTTCCTTTGATTCCTCCCTGGGTTCATCCTCAGGTGGGTGTAATTCTCTGGGCGGCAATGACTTCTGAAAGTGGTATAAAAGGTGAAGTTGCAGGTGGAGAGTAAATGACACTGCGGGGAATGAATGAATGAATGATGGGCACAGGTTATATCAAGCCGGAGGTTGTGCTCTGAAGCAGGGGCTCGTGATTTATGGATTCTAGGAAAAGTTTCAACTCCTCAAATTGATTAAATGAAAAAAGCAGTTTGAATCTGACATAGTACAGAATATCACAGAAAAGTTAAGTGATAAACAAAAGCGACCAGCAGGTGGCGATGCTAGAGATAAATTATTCCCTGTTACACTCAGTTAGCTGCATTTTAATGTTGTTAGTGTCGAACTTGGGTTTTGCTACGGTTAAAGGTGCAGTGTGTCATTTTTGTAATTGCAAAAATTATTACAGAACAAGTACATTCTGACATTTTCATCAATTTATAATAACCTGAATGTAATTTTTTTTCTCCCCCATTACCCTTTAATGAGCCTATTTCTAAATATTTACCTGAGGAGCAGGTCCTCTCTATGGAGGCTACCATGTTGTTACAGAAGTAAAAGTGGACGTACTAAACATCTTTTGAGTCTTAATGACAATGGCAAGTCTTCCATAGGTTCTCCTGCATGTTCAGAAGGGTGAGGTGATGGATACAACATGCACCTTCACCTCTAGATATCACCAAATCGTACACACTGCACCTTTAATGTCGTCAGTGTTGAACTTGGGTTTCGCTAAGGTAAATTAGCATATGCAAACCAACTGTTGGTTTCCTCTTCAACATAAAAGCACAGGATTTTGTCTTGACTTTTTTTTTCCCGGTCAAAGGAGCCACTGAAAAAGGACTCACTTTTGGTTTGCTACCCACCAGTTGAGAATGACTGCTCTGAATATGTAGATGAAAATCAAACGATCCGTGTGAGAAGGTGGAGGTTCAGAGTGGCTGAGTGTGGCGGCCCTGCACAGTTCTGACACAGCGTGAATTACCGGCAGAGACACTTTGAAACCTTAAAGACAAGCTGCTTATTATAACACTGACAGTCTCCATCAGATAAACTCTTAAAAGATGGCGATAACTACACGAGTCCCAGCAGACTGTGGTGCTTGGCGTTCGTTCACAGATGCAAAGAGACAGACTGAGAGAATGTGTCGACAGCCCCCAAAAGGTTGGATGAGTGTGTGCACGGGTCAGTGGTACATGAAAGGAGCTACAGTTATCAGGTATTTTATACAAAGGTAATTCCAGCCAGGCATTCTCGCTGGTTTAAGACACACTTCAATGGTTTCGATACTGTGTGATCTTTTTTCTCCCTCACTGCGCCAACTCCGAGATTGTTAACAGGCTTTTTGACTTTCTCCTGCTCTCTGTAGTGTTGGAGACAATGAGGCAGCGCTCCAGACAAAATGTCAGTTCAACCCCCAAGAGAGGCAGATTGAAAGAGAGATGTACGGAAGTGTCTTTACAAAACATATCTTTACAAACCAAACAAACAAACAAAAACAAGATCAACATCGTTTTTTTTATTTTTTTTATTTGTTTCCCAAGAGGTTGTGCTTCTCCTCTACTAATGTATAATATTTGATCTTGTACAATTCAGGTGGTTTGTAATCTGGCTCTAGGTAGAGTGGGTTGGCCACTCATGGTCGGTCGTTTGGTCAATGACAATCCAAGTGTCCACAATAGTACAACAATGTGTGTAGACGGATTCTTAGGAACAGAGTATGTGTGTGTGTGTGTGTGTGTGTGTGTGTGTGTGTGTGTGTGTGTATTAAAAACAACAGCTCATACAGACTAGAATGGATGAGTGGATGGGTGGGTGGGTGGATGGATGGATTGGGGGTTGGATGGATGGATGGATGGATGGGTGAGTGGACGATTGATTGATTGATGAAGTGATGGATGAATGAATGGATGGATTGATGTTTGGTTGGCGGAGGGGTGGATAGAGGGGGTAGATAGATGGATGCATGGGTGATTGTATGGATGGGTGGATGAAGGGATGAATGGATGGATTGATGGATGGGTTGGTGGATGTGTGGGTGGATAGATGGATGGATGCTGTGGGGATGGATGGGTGGTTGAGTGGATGGATGGATGGGGATGGATGGGTGGTTGAGTGGATGGATGGATGGATGAATTGATTAATGTACAGATTATGACTAGAGCCCAGATCACAGCTCAGTGTTAAGCTGTGCTGCAGCCTGTTCCTCTCTGAACCTTCTCTTCACTGATGAACACAAATGAAAGACCTTGTTCCAGTCCAACTAACACTGGTGTAAAAACAGAGTGGCCGTGTTCAAACCACAACGATTAGGAATATTAATTTCAAATCAGCCAGTGTGTGAGCCGTGACTGCGGCTGCCACACTGAGTAAAGGGCTGATGACACAGAGGCAGCCAGAGCCTTATTATTATTATTATTATTATTATTATTATTATTTAATTTAGCTCCAGCTCTTTTGTTCCTTTTTAACCTCAATGATTCTGCAATGCTTTGTATCTCGAGCACCGCTGGGCTCATGGCTAAATATCAAAAGTATCAAACGCTTCGAAGGCTTCCCAAAGGAATTAAAAGTGATGCGGATAAAAGGCGATCATGTAAGGGGCCGTGGCACGTGGATCGGACCACTCTGACTGATTGCATTTGATTGGTTTGTTAGTTATTTAGCAGAGCGGCGTCTAGTGTGGAGAATAAAGGCACATCCATCCAACACAGTGTCTGCAACACTGCTGCTGTAAATCAGTGCGGCCTGACACTCCGGCACTGAGGCCCAGGAGGAGCAGGATAACACAACCAAAAGCGTGGACTATTAAAAATAAAAGGGAAAGAGAGAAAAAAAAAACTCTCCACCTGTGTGTTTATGCACAATCTCTGCATCTTATTACCATAACGCCACCATTTGATTCAGCTTCTGTACGTGTAGGTACATTAATTCAACAGACCATGTTTCAACAATTCTCTCAAATGATCTGGTGTGAAATTGCATCAGCTCCCTTTGAAGTTTTATGTCTTCAAACCTTTGCGAGCGCCGTCTGCCGCCGCCATGTTGGTTCAATGCATTAACCGGCGCATCAAAATGAATTAGTGCCGTTGCCACTTTCCCCCTTTTCCTCCCCTTCTTCCCTCCATCTCATCTCATCTCTCCTTTCATCAGGAGCAGATGTTTAGGTCCACTTGACAGATAAACAGCATCTCTCATCAGGCCCGTGAAGGGTCTAAATCAGCTCCTTCACTGTCGCTTTCAGAGTTGATTATGGCGCTTTATCCCGACCGCCACTCGCAGAACACACTCGTCTTTTCAACCGTGTCTATCAGAGGCGTCAGTCTCAGGCCACCGTTTCTGTGCATGCTGGTTGGAAACCAGATAGTGAACTGGTTTCCTCTTCCTGACACATGATGCTTGTTAACGGACGGGGTTCCTGTTTGTTGTTATAAATACAGCAGTCTGGCATTTACGTCATGTTCACAGCACAGCGTGGGTGACAACCTCTGGAATCCAAATAAACATACTTACAGTGTTAAGGTGTAAATGAGCATATCAGTAAATGTGTTAGAATACAGCGGCAGAGATGGATGAGGTGAGTGAATTGACAGGGAGAGTCGGCCATGACGGATCCACTACTCAAATACACAGTGGGCCAAAATAGAAAAAGACTGGGACCAAATTGCGGGCCAGACTACAGGTTAACCACAATAGTGCATATTCTTATCTTTTTCAGACGGAAACAAAGTTAAGTTTTGTTTAAACATTGAATCTGGAACAATCGAAGTGTAATCTCTTAAAGAGTTGGAAAATCAAATTTCAAACTAATGACACATCAGTGACATTTGCCTCTCATTTTCATTTAAATAATTATTTTTCCCTCCCTCCCCCACCCGCTCCCTCCCTCCCTCCTTCCTACTGTCTTTTGGGGTTCCAAACAAAAAATTCAGTGGCCCCCTCCAACCAGGGTTCATCAGTCTTGATGAATGTGAAATGTAAAAACGAAATATTTCAAAAGCGCAAAATAGTTCTAATAGCCATTCTGACTCTTTAGGATTCGATTTACAGCATGATATATCACACAAATTAATAAAAACAGTTTTCAGAAGCATAAAGCCGACTTCACAAAAAAAATAAATAAATACGCAACACTTGTACACAATAAGTTCCATCCATACACCTCGGTAGTACATTATCCAAATTCCAAGCCAACAAATTGTATAACTTGTCATTCTTAGCTTGACAGCTAAACTTGGCTGGACACAGCTTGAATTTGTTCAAATTAAGAAACGGTATTGTCCAAGTGAGTTGCTTTTATTTTCAGCCAAAGACAAACAGGTATCAACAGGAGCAGGACAGATGAAGCTGCTCTGAACCAAACGAGCTTCTGTATTATCTGCACTATTTACCTCTGTCTTGATCCTCCTGTTTTTCCTTCTTACTTTGTCAGTTCCAGACCGATAACTTCTCTTCACTTTAATAGACCCGCTATCACTTGTTTGTTTACAAGACGCGTTACGTGCAAGAGGGAGAAGTGGGGGTAGGGAAGGAAAGGGGGCTGTAGGGAGTTCTGCGCTGGCCGACCATTGGCAGTGCAAACTCTCCATGTTGTCACTGCTCTGCAGGGAATCGAATTTGGTCGGCCCTTGAGAACCCCCTTCTGGTCCGGGGCCCCAAGCATTTGCCTGCCTTGCTTCTGCGTGTAGTCATTGTCCATTGCACATGCTGGTATAGCTCTACCCTGACCGTGCATGTTTTTTTGGGTCGGCATGAAAAAAAGCAAAGTGATAAGACATTTCAACATAGTCCATGCTCATCTGTCAAGTCATTTTTGCACAATGCTGTTCAGCAAGCATGACCTCCTTGGTGGAGGTAAGACGTTACATCATCGATGCGATCCACCATCAGTGTATGTATGTGCACTTGGGTCATGGAAAAACCAAACCCCGCTCGTGGTGCTTGGTATGTAGGTCAGGGTGCCTGGGGGATTGGAGCTCTCAAATCACAAACACAAGTGGGGCCGTGCTGCCTGATTGGAAATCTTGAAATCTAAGCCTCCATCAAGTAAACAGAGGAATTACTGGAATTGATCACCCTCTCCATCTCCCACTCATACATTACAGTCAAACCCCACTGTGAAGGTACAGTATGTAATTATGTAAAGTGTTCATCTACCTGTGCTGTATTTTGATAAGTATGATAGAGGCTCATTGGTCTCATGGTAACCAAATACAACAGTCTTTGTTTGTTTTTTCATTCAATGTTGAAGGTGCAGTGTGTAACATTTCTATCATTTCTGTCACTCACAAATATAAAAAAAAACAAAAAAAAATGACTTTTTTTCTATTAGTCTTAAATAAGCCCATTAATATATATTTACATTAGGAGCGGGTCCTCTCTACTGGGGCCACCATGTTTTTAGAGTAGTGAAAGTGGATGTAATAAAAATCTTTTGAGTTTGAATGACAACTGAAGTCTATCATAGGTTCTCCTGCATGCTCAGAAGGTTGAGGGTGAGGAGATGGATACAAAATGCAACTTCACCTTTAGATGTCAACAAATATTACACTCTGCACCTTTAATGGAGGGCCGCTACATTTTCTTCATATGGAGAAAGTCAATAAATCATTTTTTTGACTACATAATTTGTGTAGCAGTGAAGAATTGTGGCACAGCTAACGTTTCATGGTGGGCTTCAATAACAAAGGTCTTTTCTGTTGAGATGGCAATTGCATGTCCTTTCATGTACAATGGTCTTGTGGAGTCGGTGTGGAGGGCTGCAAAAACGATGTATCCATGACTGCGGCTGTGTGTTTGTCACCATCCAATCATCCGAGTCAACAAACTCTTCCCAAAGCAAACTCTAATGAAATTTTGACTTTGAGGCTTTGTTGCACCCCCCCCCCCCCCCCCCCCCCCCCCCCGGCTCCACAAACATTATACAATACACTGAAATGTTTCCATCACATTTGCTCCTTATGAATACACCAGCACTTTGAATGCTGCCGCCGTCTGCTTGTTTGTCTGTTTGTGTTTGTTTCATGCG
>JAFBJT010108395.1:325530-344028 GCA_016785325.1 Chascanopsetta lugubris
GAAACGAGCTGTTGAAACTACTGTGACGTCACTTTGTAGTCCACTTGTCCTTCGATGCCGGAGGGTCCATTTGCCTTCACTAGCTAAGCCGCTGAAAGTTGTGTAAGAAGGAAAACAAAAGGACAACGCCACCGGGAGGTTTCAGTTCATATATGCTGTCATCGCAGAGGGTCTTTCCTCATCTACCAACCTTCTGTATTTTTATTTTGAACTACCATTCGACAAAAATGTTTTCGCTTTCGACGTCGTTTCAGCCTCAGCAGGTAAACCTACCGGATAGTAGCTTGTGTACTTAACTAGCCATTAATAACATGTCACATTCTCACAGTTTGCTCTTCTTGTCTTATCTGTGTTGTTGTTAGTGTTGCATTAAAACAACTGGAGCCTTTGTCAGTACTTGTTTGTCACGTATCCTCTCACGCTGTCAATGACAACTGATCCAGGCTAATGCTATGCTAGCTTGGCCTATCCTAGCTAGAGGCTAGCTAGCTTTACAGTTAGCGTGAAGAATTCTGACACTGGGAGCTTCCTACTTGTGGGTCCTGTGAAGTTATAGTTACTGGGTAGATGTGGTTATAACGAGGTTTAGGGCTAAGTGAAGGGTACTAGGTTAATCCTCAGACAGCTGAGTTTACATAACTCATACTTTGGACGTGCCCAAGGGACACACTGCCCCCTGTTAGCCTGAGAACTGTGTGATGAAGGCATGACATAACAGTCCTCTCTGCCCTGCCTTCTCCTGCCCTCCACATAAACCAGGGATTAGCTGAAGTGAAAACTATCTTTCAAAAATTAAAGGTGCATTATGGAGGATCACATGCATACCCCCACCCTTTCCTGAGGAGGTATTTTGATAATTAAGTCAAACTACTGTCTAAACATGATGGTGAATTATGGCCACCTTTTTTTGAGATGGGCCACCCCTTGTGTCAATAGTAGAAAAATGATGATAATGGGATGTTTAGATCAATATACTTCAATAAAGACATTGATACAATGTCTATCTCAACGCCAATTCATTTGCACCTAGTGTCACTGAAATCCCACACACTGGACCTTTTGACTTGGATGTATTTGTTTTGAGCGAAACTTTGATTTCAACATGTGCGCTTCCCGTCTCTCACCGTCCGGTGGTGTTGTTGTTGTTGTTGTTGTTGTGCCTGACAGATGATAGTGCCCCTCACCCAGCTGATCAACGCCCTCCACTCTCTGAAGAACACAGCCACAGCTTCGATTCAGACTCTGCACAAAGACTTTACTCCCGAGCACAGTTCCTTTCTCAAAGAGGTGAGTTTATGACTCCGTGTATGTGCCGCACACTCAGTGATACGAGAGTACCTTGTGGTGTCTGTACATAATGATCTCTGATATGGTTCAGGACTTGCTTATCTTCACGTGCACCGATTTAAATACACCAGTGTTGCCGCTCTCACACACACACACACACACAATGTCCGGACAAGGATTCTTAATCTCTGAATGACGCGTGTCCACTGTCGGATCATTTTGCTGTAACTGTCAGAAATTGTGGATGTATCTACTTTGTTTGTCTTTGCCTCGTAGCCCACTGTGAGTCTGAGGGAGCTCGGCCTCTCGGACATCCGGGTGAGTCAGCTGGATGAGCTGGTCAGTAGGTTGCTGCCGACACCAGCGCCGGATCCTCCCGCCTTCCCTTCAAAATGGCAGACCAGTCACATTTCCGCTGACAACTTTTTCCAAAACAAGCACGGTGAGCGGGCTGTTGAGCTTAGAGACTAATTAATCTACATATACATATATATGTGTATATATATATATATATATATATAAAACAATGTCAAACAACATTTCCACTGTTTGTCTCACAGGGTTCTCACACAGGAGGCTGGGGGTGTTTGGCTCACCCATATATCACAGACAACATCACAGTCCTCTAAAAGACGTTTGCTCAGAGCTACATTTTTTGCCTGGTAAGCAGTTTTTATTTACAAATACAGTCCACCACGTGCCAGTATTAAGTAAAGGACTTTTTAAATGACTTTCTCACGTGTCTGTGTTAAGTGTGGGTCCAGAGTCGGGGATTCAAGACACTGAGAGCAAGATCCAGGCGAACAGAGTCGAGCTATGATGGTCCGGTGGAGTCTGACGCCTACACGCCAACCTTCATGAAGGTCAGCATGTCACCGCGCAGATTTAGTCGTTTATTGAGAATGAAAAACAAAGTGAGGTGCCACTATTTTTTGATTAAAACTGCATTCGACTCATCAGTCATTGTCTCTCGCAGGGTTTGCTCCAGAGGGACAAAGGCGCTGAGGCGCAGTCGCTGGATCAAGTGGTAAAACAAAAGAACCTTCCAGAAAATCAGCAGGAGGCTTTCAAGTCGGGTTTCACCGAGGGGTTCATGAGGTCCCAGGCCTTCACTCAGAGAACACAGGGTCTGTGGCTTTTTCCACTCATCCATCAGTTATCTAGAAGTCAAAGAAACGTCAAGTAATTTACAGATTTTTGTTGTTTGTTTCAACAGATTCTCTGAGGAGGACCAGGTTGATCCTGGTGGTCCTCCTCCTCATTGGTCTCTATGGTCTGTACAGAACCCCCTTTCTCTCGGGTAAAGGCTCGTTTTCTGATGCTGGTCTGTTTACATTTTTTAATTCTTTTCTATGTTTGTCTATTCACTCACAACTCTAGATGCACACTGCAAATGTGTTCAACCCCATTCAAACTTAGGTGACAAACATTGCATTCCTTTTCCTAATTAGATATTCAATCCAGGCATTTACTACTGGGTTACTATGACAACGTTAGGTGTGCATATAGAGTGCGAGTGCTTGATACCACAGTGTACTAATACAATTTATATGCAATATGCTGCAACTGTTCCATTAGTTGATGTCACAGAAAGCATATTGTAAACAACAGTATCATATGTTATGATAATAATGGAATGGTTCGTATTCCTTGTCCAACTGTGCTAACTCTGAATATTTGGGGATTTCACAGTGAGGTTCCGCACCACATCTGGTCTGGACTCAGCCCTCGACCCCGTCCAGGTGAAGAACGTGACATTTGAGCATGTGAAAGGAGTCGAGGAGGCAAAGAACGAACTGCAAGAAGTTGTGGAGTTTCTCAAGAACCCGCAGAAGTTCACTGTTCTGGGTGGAAAGCTGCCCAAAGGTAGAGTGAGCGTAGCTCGATCCACATGTTCTAAATCTCTGATCTCATCCACATGGTTGAGATTTCCATTCCTCTCACCTGCTTTCCTCTCAGGGATCCTCCTCATCGGTCCACCAGGCACAGGAAAGACTCTGTTGGCTCGAGCCGTGGCCGGAGAGGCCGACGTGCCTTTCTACTACGCCTCAGGGTCAGAGTTTGACGAGATGTTCGTGGGTGTCGGCGCGGGACGCATCAGGAACCTCTTCAGTAAGATTTCTGGACCCGAGGAAGTGTGAGGAACCATAAGTACGTGACAACACGCTTCTAATGTCTAATGTTCCGCTGCGCTCTGCAGAGGAGGCTAAAGCAAACGCCCCCTGCGTCATCTTCATCGATGAGTTGGACAGTGTCGGAGGGAAGAGGATCGAGTCTCCGATGCATCCTTACTCCAGACAGACCATCAACCAGCTGCTGGCTGAGATGGACGGGTCCGTTTTTATTTATCTAAACTTCACAACATTACAGTTGTGGGCTTCCATCTCCTCAATGTCTTTTGATTTATTTACAGGTTCAAACCAAATGAGGGAGTCATCGTTATCGGTGCAACAAACTTTGCTGAGGCCCTGGATAAGTATGTTATTATTAAAATGTTATATCCCATTAAATAGAATAATCGTATAATAATAGTGAGTTTGACGTGCTGTCATCCTTAAGCAGGCCAGAGTGAAATAACATTGATCTGTATAATATGTACAAAGAGTTGATGTGTGTGTAACTGCTGTGGTTTCCGACTCGGTAACCTTTGTCCGAGGATTGATCAGGAGGCTGTTTGCCCTCGACCCAGTTTCAGGAAAACAGTGTTTGAATTCAGTGTCTTCATGGAGACGAAAACAAACAACATTTACTGTGTTAGCCATGTTTCTTTTTTTTCCAACAGCTATATTAACAGTGTTAATAATAACTGGCCTTAAGTGCTTCTTTAAGTACATTATGGTCTGACATAATCCAATTGCAGCTGATGAAAACCCATCACTGGATTTTTCTAAAAACCTTTTAGAAACAGAAATAAAGGTGGAATTGAAAAATGACTAGTAAAATGTGTGGAACACAGCGCAGAGAGTTAATACCTATGTGCTCTTATTGTTCAGTGCTCTGGTGCGGCCGGGGCGGTTCGACATGCAGGTGACGGTGCCTCGTCCAGATGTGAAAGGACGCACTGAAATTCTCAACTGGTACCTGTCCAAAATTAAAGTGGATACCGGTACGTCTCACCACAGAGGACGTCCATACGTTGAAAAAACATTTTTCATTCCATTCTAATTGCACAGTGAAACATTTAAAACTGCAGAATGCCCCTTTTCTTCACTGTCTGTCTGAAGCACACCATTGTTTTTTGGGTTTTTTTTTTTGATCACCTGTATAAAGAAGACGTCTTCTCTCATTCTCATTTGTTTTCTGTCTTTAGCCGTGGAAGCAGAAATCATAGCCCGGGGCACCGTGGGATTCTCGGGTGCGGAGCTCGAGAACCTGGTGAACCAGGCCGCCCTGAAGGCGGCGGTGGACGAGAAAGAGATGGTCACAATGAAGGACCTGGAGTTCGCTAAAGACAAGATCCTCATGGGTGATTACACACCGTGTTTAGATCCGACTCTACAACACACATTCACTGTGTTACACGACTTCATCATTTATTGTTCGAATCAGGTCCCGAGAGGAGGAGCGTTGAAATCGACAAGAAGAACAAAACCATCACCGCCTACCACGAGTCGGGCCACGCCATCGTAGCCTACTACACCAAAGATGCGATGCCCATCAATAAAGCCACCATCATGCCCCGAGGACCAACTCTGGGACACGTAAGCATCTGTCTGTGACTTTTTTTAAAATGTATACCCGCTTGTCCTCGCGGCCCGACTACATCACCTCCACGCTCTGTTTGTGCAGGTCTCCATGCTCCCGGAGAACGACCGCTGGAGTGAGACCAGAGCCCAGCTGCTGGCTCAGATGGACGTCAGCATGGGAGGCCGAGTGGCGGAGGAGCTCATCTTCGGGGACGATTACATCACCACCGGTATGTGAATTTCATTTGTATTTTGAGTGCTTCATTCTGTGTGTGATATTTGCCCACAACAGTGAAATTCTTAAAAATGTACTGAGCAGGTGTTGTCCTCTGGCTAAATGCATGATTTGTATTTTATCTACAAATCATATTTCATAAATGAAACAATGTTAACAGCAGCTATGGCATCAGCACTGATGTTTACAGGACATTTTGCAATAGATATTAATGTTGATGATTATTGTTCATTTCAGGAGCATCCAGCGACTTTGATGGTGCAACCAGAATCGCTAAAATGATGGTGACCAGGTTCGGCATGAGTGACAAGGTAAAGTTGATTATAGCATTTATATTTTGTGGCTTTTGATTTAAACCATTGGTCTTTTAGAGTCAAATATCACAATATGGACAGGTGCTGCTCTGGCTTCTAAGACTGTTTGACATTCCTATGAGTCAGCAAAATTGGTATAATGAGGGAAATCAGTTTCTTTTCAACCCGAACAACTTAGTGATGTTTTGTTTACGGTAGAAATCAGAACTCTTTACTACTCTAATTGCTTCGAAGATGAGACAAGAACTGTGCAGTCTGCCATAAAAATCATGACCTATTCTTTGTCTCACTGTAATTTCGTCTTAGCTCGGGGTGATGACCTACGGCGACGTAACCAAGCAGAGCCCTGAGACGCAAGCCGCCATCGAACAGGAAGTCAGGGTTCTACTGAAGGTGAGCACCGACGGCTCTCTGAAACCCAAGAGTGAATAACTCAAAAGACTTCCTCGTCTAATCTCCAAATACTGTTTTCGTCCAGGACTCGTACGAACGTGCTAAAAACATCCTGAAGACGTACAGCAAGGAGCACAAGACGCTCGCCGACGCCCTGCTCCGGTACGAGACGCTGGACGCCAAAGAGATCCAGATGGTGCTGGAGGGCAAATCGCTGGACGTCAAAATACCTCAGTAGATATTTTAGACTCTCGTTATCGTGTAAATATGTGAAGCTGTGCAATCCAGCACAGGCCTTTTGGAGGCCTTTATTTCATTTGTTTGTATTCTTCCTATTATCCATGTGAGGAGGAAAACTCCAATTCAAGTTTTCTCACCCCTCAGAATAATTTTATTTCAGTCATTCTTTCTGCAATTGGACGGAATCCAACATGTTCTCCCAAAACTACAATTAGACAAAGATTGGAGGTTTCATTGAGGGCTCGTTCTACCTTATACGTGACATCTGCAGTAGTTTTATACAGCAGAGTCGAACCTGGACACAGCTCATGGTTGATTTAATTTGAAATAGCATTTCATGTATGTGTCAGTCTCCAGGTGAACACCATTGGACCTTAAAGTACCTGAGTGGAGAATGTACTGTGTGGTCGTAGAGAGGAACATTAGTATTTCTTTTCTTTGTTTCTTTCAAAGATGTATTTCATCTACATTTATCATATTTACTCTATGTTCTTCTTATTTATTTAAGTGCCCAAAGAAAGGTGTGTCCTCTTTTTTTTTTCCTCGCAATCAATTGCTGAACCATCTATTTTCCAATCAGCTGTGTAAATGAGGGAATGAAATGTGTAAATACTGTAAGAGTGTACGACTAAGATTGGCTTTGTGCATCTGTGTGTTTGTCTTGGTGCTCAAATAAAGGTTACCCTCACTCAAATTATTCATTTAACGAATATTAATTTGTATTTTTGATCAAATTCGCACAGTCAGTGACTTTTAGTTATGATCCATGGTGTAAATTTATTGGATGTGTCGACTCCATGTGAACACAATGAATATTAACAACCCAACAGAAACTTGGTCAGTATTAAAGGGTCAATATGCAGGATTTGTTGAACCTTCAGTACTGTAATAACATGGCAGCTTCCATAGGGGAGGATCCACAGCTGATGTAAACGTAAAGGGCTTGTTTAATGGTGATGTAAACAACTATTCCTCCATTCAGTTGGCAATATTCAATTTCAATCAATAGCAATGGAAGTTAGTTGATTTAAATCTCACTTCCTGGGCCTTCCTTCATTTATTCAATTCCCTTTTAATGCAAGTAGCAGACTCCTCAGGGAACAAAAGCTTATTTACTTCTGTTTCTGAACCTGCAATTACTGCATTCAGTTCCACCTGACGAGGACAAACCAGTGCATTGTTGTGTCTGGTCTTGCCCCGATTCACTGAGGCTTGACTTAACCTTTATAAAAGCCTGAGTTTGGACCACAGACGGTCACACAGAGCAGTCTCACCGTGGAAAGGCTTTAAAGTCTCCAAGAACCAATGGAGGACCCCGATGACGACGCTGTAGCCGTCATTGGCATCGGATGTAACTTCCCAGGAGGTAAGACTTCATTGATCCAAAGCATCTTCATATCCTCCTGAGTTGTATTTATTCAAAGTGTTCTGTATACTGTAGGAGAGGGGTTGGATCATTTCTGGAAGGTTCTATCGCAAGGACAAAACTGCGTTGGCGATATTCCAGCAGAAAGGTTCGACACTGCCTTTTGGTTCGACGCGGACGACGGCAAACCGGGAAAGACGCAAACCACTAAAGCGGCTCTGATCGAAGGGTAAGCATCATGTGGAAAGATTATCAAGTCCCAAACCTCTACAGAGATATGTGATCTCTTTTTATCATCGCAGGTTTAATGAGTTTGACCACAAGTTTTTCGGCGTCACTGAGGCCGAAAGCGACTTCATGGACCCTCAGCAGAAGCTCCTCCTGCAGTGCGCTTACAGAGCATTGGAGGATGCAGGAGTCTCCACGGAGAGCATCAGTGGGAGCCGAACGGGAGTTTACGTAGGTGAGCGCTGTAATCTGATGCCTCACTTGAAAGAAACATTTTTTTTAAAATCCTAATCGACTCAATGGTGGTCTCGCAGGTCTCATGAACAGGGATTACGAGATGCTCCGAAGCAACAATCCCACCACCATAACCCACTACATCGGCACGGGGACGGCGACGAGTGTGGCCGCCAATAGAATCTCCTTCACCTTCAATCTCACCGGCCCCTCCTTCTCCATCGACAGCGCCTGCTCCTCATCTCTGGTGGCTTTGCATTTGGCCTGTCAGGCCTTGAGACGAGGTAGCTGACTCTCTTGCCTCAAAGTGAGCATGACGAAGCAGATCTCCATTTGAATAACTCGTTTTCTCATCAGGAGAGTGCGAGATGGCGTTGTGTGGAGGAGTCAGCTGCATCATCGAGCCCAGAGTCTTTGTCGCCCTCAGCAAAGCGAAGATGATCTCGCCAGAGGGCACCAGCAAAGCTTTCTCCAAGCGAGCAGACGGCTACGGTCGAGGCGAAGGCTGCGGCGTCGTTCTCCTGAAGCCTCTGAAAAACGTAAGCGATTCTTTCTTTTTCTTCTTTGCATTCCTTCTCTTGTCATGCAGAGGTGATAGCTAAACTGCGGATTGTCTGACTTTACATACAAAGGCCGTAAAACACTGCAACAAAATATGGGGTGTCATCGGCAAAACAGCGGTAAACCAAGATGGACGCTCGGTCACTCCCATCACCAAACCCTCCATGGCGCAACAGGAGGAGCTGCTACGAGGAATCTACTCTGAAAGTGACACGGTGAATGTTCAGTACATCGAGGCTCACGGGACTGGAACCCCGGTGGGAGACCCCACGGAGGCGAGGAGCATCTCCAAAGTCATCGCTAAAGCCAGACCTCCAGGGTCAGAGACTCTGAGGATCGGTTCCGTGAAGAGCAACATCGGACACACTGAGTCTGCAGCGGGAGTGGCCGGACTCATTAAGGTTCTCCTGATGATGAAGCACCAGACCTTTGTTCCCACGGTGTTCTACTCTGAAGACAGCTCAAGCATCGATGGAAAAACTCTTAATCTCAAAATTCCATGTAATGCAGAAAGATGGGACACAAACGGGTCGGCGCCGAGACTCGCTGGGATCAATAGTTTTGGGTTTGGGGGCACAAATGCTCACGCGATTTTAAGAGAGTATAACCAAACCACTGCCCCTCCTCAAATTGCCGAGAGTTGTCCAAAACTGTTTGTGTTATCGGCCGCAACCGAGAAATCACTGATCCGATCCATGGCCGACGTCCATGAAAAACTCGGCGGCGCTCAAACCGTTGACTTACCAGCGTTGTGCTACACCTCAGCGTGTGGCAGGAGTCACCGCGGGCACCGGTACAGAAAGGCATTCCTCGCAACTTCCCCCTGCGATTTACAGCAGCAGCTGACGCATGCACTCAAATCAAAGGTTGAGTCAACAAAGTCTGACACCCAGGTGGTGTTTGTGTTCTGTGGGAACGGCGTCGCCTACAAGGGCATGTGCCAGCAGCTCATGAGAGAGCTTCCTGTTTTCAGAGATAAGGTCCGGGAGGTCGGAACTCTATTTCAGAGGCATAACAGCTCCAGCATCGCTCGCTGGATGGCTGGTGACTTTGATAACGATGATTTCAACAAGCCCGATTTCATCCAACCGGTTCTCTTTGCGACCCAGGTTGCCGTTGCCTCTCTCTTAAAGCACTGGGGTGTCAATGCCGATGCCGCGCTCGGACACTCGATCGGTGAGGTGGCAGCAGCTCACTGCTCCGGCCTCTTGTCTCTTGAAGACGCCGTGAAGGTGTCGCACCATCGCAGTTCACTTCAGAGCAAGGTCACGGGCGGGAAGATGCTCGTGGTCGGTAACGTGGCCGTGGAGAAGGTACTGCAAATGGTTTCTGCTCAAATTTGTGTCGCCGCTTTCAACAGCCCTCGCTCTTGCACACTGTCAGGAGATTCCGACGCTCTAGATGTGCTCCACGGACGTCTAAAGACCACGTTCGCAGATCACAACATCTTCCTTCATGTTCTGGAGGTCCCAGCGGCGTACCATAGCCACATGATGGACCCAATACTGGATGACATCAAGAGGAACCTTGGTGTGTTAGAAGCCAGGCACATGGAATGCAAGCTTTTCTCTACAGTGACTGCCGACAAATGCTCAGATGGCGACTTCACCACTGGCAGGTACTGGGCGAAGAACATCCGCGAATCTGTTTTATTTGAGCAAACGCTGAGAGCTGTCACTCGAGAGAAGTCCCTGAGGAACATGGTGTTTGTGGAGATCGGACCTCGTCCAGCTCTTCAGAGGAACATACGTGAAACTCTGGGAAATGACGCCATGATACTTTCTTCTGTCCAGCCACAGAAGGATTACGACACAATCCGGTCGACCTCAGCAAAGTTGTTTGAGTTGGGCGTGAACATGGACTGGCATCAAATCTACAGAGGCTTTGAGACATTGCCCACAACCCTTCCAATCTACCAGTTTGACAACTCGAGGAAAGAGCTGAATTTTGAAGATGTGAGAAAAGGTGATGGATTATCTGCCTTGGCTCCACATCCGTTCATATCCCAAATGAAGTCAAATAACAAAGAGTACACATGCGACCTCTCAGTTGAGAGTACTCGGTATCTGTGGGAGCATAAAAACAATGGTATCTCCATTCTACCCGGTGCATTCTATGTTGAACTAGCTTACGCCTCGGTGATGGCAAGTTTAAACCCAAAGAAACCGGTTTCTTCGCTTCAGCTCAGGGTCAGATTCGAGAGTCTGTTCACTCTCTGCTCAAACAGACATCAGCTGAAGGTCTTACTTGAGCGAACAGAAAAAGAGTCCTCCTTCCAAATACAGTCCGCTGCTGCCACACATGCCTCGGGCACATACAGGAGTGCAAACAATGAAACGGTCTTAGAGGAACCTACCATTTGTCTCGATGTGATATTTCGACGGTGCAGATCAGTTATGAGTAAACACCAGATTTACACTACTCTCTCTCGAGTTGGATTTGAATATGGCTCGGTCTTCAAGCAGCTCTGTGAGGTGCAATTAGGGGCGGACTTGAAGGAAGCTGTGACAACCGTTCAAGTCCCTGCGGAGCTTCTGAAACACCTCCATGACTATTTCATTCACCCAGTCTTACTGGACTACTTCCTGCAAATGACGGCAGTGGTGGCAACCGGGCAGCAAACAGCCAAGCAGGGGTTCCCGTCAGAAATAGGCTGTGTCGCCATTTCGGCGCCGTTACAAGAGAACATGTTCATGTATCTCCGAGTGACCCAGGAGACCAAAGACTTTGTTGAGGTGTGTGGCTGCTTCTCTACACCTGAAGGGAAAGTGCTTGTGGAACTCAAGCGAGTGAGGATCTCGTTTTTGGGCAGTTCCTCCGGTGCTGTGCAGTCACTGTTCTTCCACAATGACATAGTAACAATCTGTGACACGGTGGATTTTCCCCACTGTAATTTAAAAGCATTAGTTTTTGAAGATGAACTCTGCATTGCTGAAAAACTGAAGTTATACTTGCACCCAGAGTCCATCTTTGTGAAGAGCAGAGAGAACTGGAAGCCGGACAAACTTCGAGAGTTAGTGTCTCTGTCGCTTGACGTGGACATGGAAGCTGTTTTGTTTTTCTGCGGGGTCCAGAACCTCAGTCCTCTGTCCCCTGAGCAGACCCTGGAGGCCCTGGTTACTCACTGTGAACACTATCGGCAGATCTTACTAGCTTTGAAAGAGAGAGGACCATCTTGCGCCGTCTACGCAATAACCTTCAGATCATCCGAGAGGAATGTGGAGCATATCAGCGCTGGTTTTGTGCTGTCCGGTATGACGAGGGCTTGTGCAGCAGAGATGGCCAATTGCTCTTTTCAGTTGATTGACCTTGCTTCCGTGACAACCGAAGACATTCAAATGCTTGTTCACGTGATTAGCACCAGCAGACAACACGAGGTCCTGATCAGCAGAGGGCAGGCATCCGCAACAAGGATCGCACACACCCCACTGAAGGAGAAGGCCTCGAGTGAAAGCGAGACTCCATCACTGTATCCGAGCAACTTTGCTCTGCAGACAACCGATGCCCTCAGAATCACTGGCTTGTCTGCCGGTCCCTGTGACACAGATGTGAAGCCTCTTCAAAGACGGTCAGTAGAGATCCAGCTCACCAACACGTGTGTGCACACATCAGATTACTTCCCCGTCACCACCACCCATTTGAACTTTGGCAGGACGTTGTACTGGAACGAGCAAATGTCTCAGACCCACAAGCTCCTACTTTTAGACTTTTGTGGCGTTGTCACTGACGTTGGGGAAGACGTTCGTAGCGTGAAAGTGGGAGATCACGTTGCTTCATGTTACCCGGTGGCTGCGATGGGTAAGGTGAGGATTCCCGAAGCAGTCTGCTTCGATACAAAGAGACTCCTGTTCCTGAAAGACACTCCCTGCGTGTCTTACTTCATACTGGCGTGGGAGATCCTACGGAGGGCAGTGCCCAAAGTCAGCCAATCGCAAAGAAAGCTGACCATTGTCTCCTCCCATCCAGCTTCTGCCCTCATCAAAGTCTTGGCTCTGACAGCAAACAGGTCCGGCTGGAATGTTTCCTCCAGGCCAGATTTTGGAGGCAGGCCTGCGCAGAGTCATGCATGCGTTGTTCTGCCTCCGTTTGACGAATCTTGGGAGATGATTGAAGACAATAGTGACATTGAGAGACATGTTATTTTGGTGAGCAGCCGTCACAGGTCACACCCTCACCCAGCAAACCGGTTTGCATCAATGAGTGAAAAGGTGCATGTGCATATACTGGATGTGGCCGATGTTCTGCAGAGAGCCAAACTGCAAGCACACAGCAGGATGATCTCTGATTGGCTGGTGTCACTGGACTTTGACTCAGCGTCTCTTCCGTTGAAAAGAGAGATATTTCAGTTCTCAAAAACGAAGGAACCCAAGACTGATTCAGAATCGTATTTTACGACTAAAACAGTGCGGCAGGTGGTTTTAGATTGTGGAGAATCTAATCGTCCAGTTTCTGTTATTCCTTTTCTCACAAAACCGGAGAGACTTTTTAAACCAGGCTGTGTTTATATTGTGAGTGGGGGTCTTTCTGGTCTAGGACTTGAGACTGTGAAGTTCATTGCTCATCATGGTGGAGGTTGTATTGCAACACTGTCCCGAAGAGCTGTGGCCGATGAAACTCAGTCTGAAATGGAGCTCCTCCAGAAAAGATACGATGTCACTATAATGAATTTGAGATGTGACGTTTCTGTGTCGACGCAGGTTGAGGATGCGATCGCGAAGATTGGGCTAAGATTCTCCCCTTGCCAGATTAAAGGAGTATTCCACAGTGCGGCAGTGCTGCACGACACTCTGATGGAAAACCTTGATGAGGCTCTTTTCCGAAAAGTGCTGCGGCCTAAAGTGAGCGGAGCCTTGAATCTCCACTGTACAACACTTGGCAGTAAATTAGATTACTTTGTGTGCTACTCCTCCATCTCATCATTCATCGGCAACGCCTCTCAGTGCAACTACGCAGCGGCCAACTCCTTCCTGGATTTGTTCTGTCACTACCGGAGGAACCTCGGACTTGCTGGACAGTCCATCAACTGGGGACCTTTGAACCTCGGCCTCTTACTGAACAAAAGCCACTTCCAAAAGTTCTTAGAAGCGAAAGGGATGATGATAATGAGCGTGGGCGAGGTTCACGAGGCACTGGAAAAGTGTCTGATGATTAATAGAGCCCAGCAGGTTATTTGCAAGTTCAACTTCAAAAACCTGAATGTTCACGTCCTGTCTCAGAATGCGTCTCTCAGAGAACGACTGTCGACTTTAGTGGAAACGCAACTTAAAGATGATGTAAGAAACGAAGCCAAAGTTCAACATTCCACTTGTGAAAGTGTGGGAAAGATTGTCAGTGACATGTGCTGTGTCAGTGCAGAGGAACTGGGTGATGACTCAGCTCTGTCTGCTCTGGGTATCGACTCCATGTTGGCCATGACTCTACAGAACAAGATCTACCAGGAGACAGGAGTGAATGTACCTTTGGTCAGAATACTAGACCCTAATAGTACACTGGCAACTTTGGCAACTATCGTCAATAATAATGTCATTTAGAATGTACAGTCGGAAAGGTTTAGTGAATGCATGAAAAATGTGCTCAAGTGTTTAAAGTCTGACTTAACTGTCTTTATAATTCATTTCTGCCTCCGTCAATACAATAGGAATCAAACTGGAAAGTTGAAATACAATTTTCTTGCCGTATTTGTGATATCTTTTCAGCTTAAAGCAGGGTTGCTTTTCAACAACAACAACAACTATTTTATGATGCTGAGTTGACTTTTGACTCCTTTAATAACTGTAAGGTGGCATAACCTGTATCTAATGATGACTGTCAAATAAATACTCCTTATCAGGTACACTAAGGAATTGGCAGCTTTATTTATTGAGTCAGGATGAAGCAGACAAAATGAAAACAAGTATTTGACTTGCAATACTTCAGAATAGTCACATTCCATATATTATTTATTTTTTGTTATGTATTATTAATTCTTTGGTTGTGTTTGCATGTGATTTTTATGTAGCATGGAAACAGGTGCAAATGACTATTTCGAAGTCCATTGTTATGGTATCAATTATTAATTCATACACCAAAAGGCTCAGCCATCATACAAGCTGATGAGTAAACATTTATTGCACGTGCTGGAATAATGAATCACATACAGTTTTTCCATGGTCATTATAAAATGGACTATCACAGTTAAGTGCCCATGACCTGTGAAAGACAAGTGATTGTAAAACAGGTAAATAAAAGTCAGCTACTGTCAATCTAAATCTCATATGTCTACATTTTTATATATTTTATAGATCAAATATAATGTACATACATAGATACATACAATTGTACACACTGAAGAACTTTCAATGCACATTTTCCATATTTCGTGCTCCTATTTTGATTGCATTGAATAAACTTGGTAAAAAAATAGATTAATAAATACTAAAAAAGTAGTGACATATTGTGTATAGTAATAACATTGTAAAATATTTAAAAATGTGATATTAAAATAAAGCAAAACAATAAGCTGATATTTACAGAAATTTCAAAAATATTGACAATTAAATATAAAATGTGGCTTCAACACAGTTATGCTAGCGTTTTACCATATGTCCTCTATTGATATAATACATATTTACATATATCATATACCAACACGTTGACATTTTACAGTCTGGTTGAAAGATCCTCGATATGCTCAGCGGAGTTACTTGTCACCTGGTTATCACTGAAAGTTTCACCCTCGGCTTCATCACTCAGAACAGTAACCACTGTTGATATTGTGGCATTGGGGTCCAACAGCTTCACCAGAGCTATGTTCAGTCCTCTCTGCTGAAAGATCTGGTTCTGCAGAGTCATGGCCTGCATGGAGTCGACGCCCAAGGATGAGAGAGGCGTGTCCTCTTTCAGCTCGTTCGGTGCCATGCCAATGGTCTCGGAGAGGAGGGAGATGACAAACTCTTTTGGCGACGCACATTCAGCCTCTTTAGTTTGGGATTCGGCTTCTTTCGATTTCTGGAAAGCCTCCTCCACCAATGCCGTCAGACGCATGGTCAAGGCTGCGTTCTGAGAGAGGATGTTGTATCTGATGTTTCTGAAGTGAAACCTGCAAACAGCCTGTTGGGGCTGATTGATGACGAGGCATTGCTCCAAGCTTTTATGGATCTCCGCCACCTCTAGCACCATCATTCCCTTTGCCTCCAGAAAGCGCTGGAAGTGCTCCTTGTTCAAGAGGAGGCCAAGGTTGAGGGCTCCCCAGTTGATGGACTGGCCGGGCAGTCCCAGTGTGCGCCTGTAATGACAGAACATGTCCAGGAAGGTGTTGGCTGCTGCGTAGTTTGTTTGGGATGCGTTTCCCAGGAAAGCAGAGATGGAGGAGTAACACACAAAGTAGTCTAACTGGCAGCGCAGAGTCGCGTGGTGTAAGTTTAACACGCCATTGACTTTCGGTTTGAGAACCATCTCGTAAAGAGATCTGTCAAGGGTCTCGATGAGACCGTCATGCAAGACAACCGCACTGTGAAACACCCCTCTGACCGGACAACCAGGAAACCTCTGACCAATGTCCCTGATCACCTTGTGCACTTGCTCAGACACAGACACGTCACAGTACATGCTGGTGATGCAGTTCCCACACTGATTCTCTATGTTGTTTAGCTCTTGCTGCACCTCTGCTTTGGGCTTGTTGCGAGAGAGGCTGACGACATACCCACCTCCTCTTTGGGAGATGAATTTGACAGTTTCAAAGCCCAGACCGGAAAGACCACCCACCACTATGTACACCGCTCTCTTTCGGAAAAGCTGTTTTTCAGTTGGTAACAATGGGATCTCCGACAGCTCTCCATGTTCCAGAGCCACAACTGCCAGTCTCTTTGAGCTGAAGTAAGACTCTGGTTTCTGAAAATGAAAACTCTCGATGCTGTCAGCGTTTGCACTTTGAAAGGTGAAGTTCTTAACAGCAAACTTCGTGTTTAACTTCATGGATTTGAGCCAGTGATGAATCTGTGGCCTCTGTGCGCTCAAAGATCCCTTTTGCAAAATGGCAGCCATCTGAACTGTCTGCACGTGAACACTCTCCTTCACACTGTGGAACAGGTCCTGTGCAAGCGGGCTTTGCATCTTGGAGTCACAGACAATAACAACATGTTGGACCCCTGGGAAGTTACAAATTTGGTTAATAAGGGATTCGTCAAACGGGGGCAGGAAGATGAACGCATCGATGTGTTTGACATTTACAAAGGAGCCATTACACTGGGTCCCAATCACCACATTCCAGCCAGACTTGTGGGAACTAAGCGCCAAAACTTTGGTCAGAGCAGAGTCAGGGACAGAGGATATGATTCCTAGATAATGTTTGGCTCTGGGCAAGGCTCGATGAAGGATCTCCCACGCCAGCACATAGTAGGAGACGCAGGGTGTTGTATGGAAAAACGGGAATTGTTTAGTGCTGTAGCAAACATCCTCTGGGACCCTGACTTTGCTGGCTGCCACCACAGGGTAGCAGGAAGCAACGTGGTCTCCGACTTTGAGCTTCTTCACATCTTTTCCAATTGCGATGACAGTGCCATTGAAATCAAGAGCCAGCAGCGTGTGGTTCTGGGTGGAATGTTTGTCCCAGTAAAGTGTTTGGCCAAATTTCAAGTGGGAGGCACTGACGGGGAAGTAATCTGATGAATGGACACATATCGCACTGGGGCGGATTTCAACTGCTGAGTCACCGATCGGCAGTTCCCCTTCATCCAAGTGAACGGCGCTCACTTGAGTCATCTCATGTGCATCAGCAGTTTGAAGCAGTTTCTTCGATAGTTTTGAGGTGAAACTGCCTCCTGAGTTGTCAATGATCAAAGGAGGAGTGCGGACAATGGAAGGCTTTAGAATCAGTCCGTCTTTCACCACCAACTCTGGGTACTTGCGACAAGGATACGCTAATAGGACCTCAGACAGAGCTGTGATGTCCTGAGCAGAGACAGAGTGCATATCAACGAGCTGGAATGAAAGATTTGGAATCTCTGCTGCAAAGGATCTGGTCATACCAGCGATTGCAAAACCAGGACTGATGTGGTCCACTGTGATATCGGATGATCGGTAGGTCACAGCTCTGATGGAGCCATGTTGTGGGAAGTCAGTTTGCTTGAGCTCAAGGACGATCTGACGGAAAATCTCACAGCAGCTCGCCAAGTTCTGCAGAACGACATCGGCGGCTAGCGAAGTGAGGTTTTCTTTCCCCCATAAAAACAACACCTCGTCAAACTTTCCTTTTATGTCTGTGATGTTGAGTTGTGCCAAGAGAGAGGGGAGGCCATGGCTGAGAATATGTTCTGCGTGAGTGGATGAAATGTACTCAGATCTCGAGTCCAAATGTCCTTTCAGGCCTTTGGAGATCCCCATGTCATCACCGAAGACTAACGCCCTGCGGGGAGGAGCCAAAGGGATACTTTCAGGGACTACATTAAAGGAGTTGTGGTAGAAGTACTCCTCGACTACGTGAGAATGACTGCCGAGATACTTGAAGATCACATTCTTGACTTCGACCAGCACTCTACCATCTTTCGCTGCAAAACAACCACAGACTTCAAAGTGGTCCACACCCACGTCAGTTGCTCTCAAGTAGACAATCATCTGCTCTTGCAGAGGTTCAAACACGGTCAGACTTCCGATTTTGGCGGGAAAGCCTGGTCTGCCGGCAAAGATGTGCTCTACAGTGGCCGGGAGAAGCTGCATGAGATAGTCCAACACAACGGGGTGGATGCAGTAGTCATGCAGCTGTGACCACAGCTCCTCTGGAACTGAGACAACCGCAAAAGCCTCCTGGAGATCCTCTCCGTAGTGCACCTTCCCCTTATTCTTAAAGATATCCCCATACTGAAACCCTCCTTGGTACAGATACCCATAGAACTCCTGAGAGGTCACTACAGATGTACATCTTTTGTAAATGGAGTTGAGTGAAATACTATCCTCCTCCATCATCTTCCCTCTTTGCCA